>SGPL01000003.1:49034-92627 GCA_004802705.1 Bondarzewia mesenterica | reverse complement strand
TTTTTTTTTTCACGANCATTCGCTCTTCTTACTGCTCATGCNATTCGTTTTGATAGCGAAGCAGCGGCTTATGCTGAGACTGGGTCTTTCCTTCTTCCTCTTCGGACTAATNAACAATGGTACATCCATGTCNTATAGCTCTGTTCNTTGTCTTGACGTCTTGCAGTATTATACGTCATCATACTATCTGCCGCTCTGGANCTAGTACCNCCATCCACACCGAAGGGCATCATANTATTCTGCAACATTGCTCCTGCACTGNTCGCNAAAGTTGGCTGGCCTTACGTCCTAAAAGGCCGTATACGCTACGGGCGGCGGCTTATAGGATGCTGCACGTTGTCGGTTGCAGGCATGATCGTGAGTGACTCTGTCGGAGTGTATGATTGGATCTCAATGTCTCGCCAGGTCGTAGCTGCCTTCGAGGGTTTGTCGATGAGACTTCTGGGCATCAGCTTTGCATCGTTATCTTCTGGTAAGAAACTATTTGAATNCTTCAAATAACAGAAGAGCTAAACGAATCATAGGTCTGGGTGAATTGACNTTCCTACAACTCTCGACGACGTATCATCCANCTTCCATCGCTGGCCATAGTGTTGGGTAAGGCAAATAGTGGCCTTGAAATTGACCTGTCAGCTAAGTCACTGGCAGATATTTTGCCTCTGGCACTGGGGCCGCGGGACTCGTTGGCGCCTTNCTATGGTGGGAGGTCCGAAATCTCGGNGTACGGACAGGCGTCGGTTTATCGGCAGTAAGTTTTGTCTTGAGAGCCGACGTCCACATTCACAATTTTNTTCAATGATTCNCTCCTTCCTAGGTTTTACCGTTTGTAACACCTCTCACTTACCTCCTGCTGCTTCCTCGCGCTGCGGTTTTCACCTCTGCCAGATTCTCTTCGCTCTACGAAGATGATACTGACGGCTTACCACCNACATCNTCTTACGCCTCAATCCCTGTCTCTGAAGAGCAGGANGAAGACCAGGACCATGAAATCTTCGTAGAGTCTAAGACTGGTGTCGCGTTGTCGTTTTCCGACAAGTGGCAACTCGCGAAGCCGTTGTTACTGAGATACATGTTACCACTGTGTGAGTGCTTTCGGTCTGTCGACTCAATGAAGGTAAAGCTCCAATGACACACGTGGTCGATGCGCGCCTTTCCAGTCTGCGTTTACTTGGTGAGGTCTTGGGCTTGTTTTGCCTTTTCTATGACATCGATCACTGAATATTCTACACATACAGTTCGAATACACCATTAATCAGGTGAGCTCAGTCTCCTATTGCCGATTTCGTTCCTTTCATCCATTTTCATACGACTTGGAAGGGCATCGCACCGACCCTTGTCTACCCCGTCCCCTCTGCCGATCTTCATCCCATTCTGGGCAGCATCATCCACACGATCCGGGACTACTACCCTCTTTGGCAGGTACGTACAGGACTTCCACTTCTGTATATTTACTCTTCTTTTAAATGCCGAGTTCCCACCACCGGCTGCTTAGCTCGTCTATCAAACGACCGTTTTCCTATCCCGCTCGTCCATCTCGCTTGGCTTACCGCCCCTCCCGTCACGCCTGCTTTCCCTACCCGCGATCGTCCAAGCGTGTATCCTGCTCACGCTCACGTACGAATCCGCCATCGGCTTCTTCTCCGACACGTCAGAAGGAGCCAACGTCTTCATGGTGTTCCTGCTGATCAGCATCGAAGGGATCTGCGGCGGTCTAGCTTAGTGCGTCCCATCTGTTCTCGCCACCTTCATCCCCCTTCTTTTTTTATCTACTTATCGTGATGATGGATGCGGATGTTTTAGCGTCAACGTCTTTTTCCGCGTCAATCAAGAACGGGCGGGCGCGGGGGATCCGGGCGTGGATCGCGAGCGCGTCAAGCAGGAGAGGGAGTTCAAGATCGGGTCGATCGGCCTTTCGGACTCGTTGGGCATCTTGCTCGCGTCGTTGTTGGCGATGCCGACGGAGGTCGAGCTGTGTAAGATGCAAGTGGGTAGAGGGAAGACGCTGTGTAGGGAGCTGTGACCTGTGCGTGCACACAATGTATCAGAGTTTGTATTTACAGTAATGTGTAGAGATTTGAGATTGGCGAATGGTCACCCTAGGGTTGATGCATGATCAATGGATTGACGTGTTGGTCCAAAAATTGTGTAAATGCGTGGGCGTCTGAAAAAAGGTACATAAACAATTGACATTGTACCCAAGCTCGGGCCGGTATACCGAAACTCCATCTCGCGGAGCGCTCGAACTTGTGATGATGGTTCAACGTTACGTTCAACAGTGCCGCCGTCACTGGTGGTTGCCACAAATGTCGTTCGCTCACCGAGACCCACATTCTGGCATTCTCGAAACGCCGACGACCCTGCACAAGACCGGAATCAAAAACATGGATATCAAAATAACACTTAATTACCGACGACGCGATACAAGAAAAGTACGGATACTTCAGTGTGGCTTCCTCGGATTCTAAAACTTACGGTATGTGTATCTAACCCAGCCCAGAGCGGTGGTGAAATAAGTGTACTCTACTAATACGGCGGTGCGGTGTGAACGTACAAATTGTTCGGGAGGAAAGAGGAACACAAAGTACATGGCTTGCGAAAGGCGAAGGTGGTATTCGACAAGAAAAAGAGAAAGAAGGGAAAAAAGTAAGTCATACACGATGAATACACATGGGTTGCTTCGACCATAGCGGAGTCCGAATGGGAACAAAAGGAAGAAGCATAGAAAGACGAATGGGATGGCATGGACGAGGGGCCATTGGCAAGGTGGCAAGCCAAAAGACGTGAAAGTAAAGCGATCACTGCGGGAGGGGGAGGGAAGTCTGCACGGACTGCGGCGCGCCGGTGGCGAAGGCGAGAGCGGTAAGGAGGACCTCCCAGCACCAATCGATGCACGCCCAGAGCTGTTGATCAAACACGCCGAGGGCACAGGCGTTCTGCCACAACCCGTTGACGTACATCGCGCGCTCGAACAACACGCGCGGGGTGAACGTCACCGCGAGCTGCTGCGCGAACGTGCGGACGCGCTGGATGGCCATGGCGTGGCGCTCCATTTCGGAGGCGTCGGCCGCGGGAGATGGGTGTGGGCCGGGCGCGCAGGGGAGGATCATGGCGAGGAGGAGATCGGTGCGTTTGAGGTAGAGAAAGCCGAGAAGCGCGCGGAAGGTCGTGGGGGATGGAAGGCCGAGCGGGATGACGGGGAGGGTGACGGTGTCGCCTTGGTTCACTCGAGACTGGGATGACGGGGGGAGGATGGGGAGGTTCGCGCAGTGCGCGGCCAGGATCACGTCGTGGATTGGGGTGAGGGTGATGTTCCGTTTGGCGGAGGGGAGTCGGCAGTACACTGCGAGGACGTGGGTTGGTGGCTCTGCGGATACGTCATTGAGGGTGATTTCCAGCTCCTTCGGCAGGCCGGTGACTGGTGCACTTTCGGCGTGCATGAGCACCTTGTGCATGCTGTGGGGGCGGACGTGAGACAGTGACTCCAGGAATGATGACAAGGAGAAGATGCGTACTTCGGACCAGCCTCCTTCAAGACGCGCTGCGCATATTCCAAAGGTGTGTCGCCGAGGCCGACGGCCTCAAGCGCCTGCTGAGAGGGATACTTTGTCTCAGGGTGTCGGAGGAATCGGGGGAGCGTGACCAGTTTTGATTTATCGAGGGAGGTGTACGCGCAAGGGACATCAATCATGTTCACGTCAGAGGGGGAAGGCGGGGTGACGGACTTGGCAAGGGTTCGGGCAGAGCGTGCCGACGACCCTAGCTGAGCCCGCGACCTGCGCTTTGGGTTGGATGTCGTTGCGCGGGCAGAACCCGTGTTCGCACGGCGGGAGACACGACTGCGAGAGGGGTAGTTCTTCAACATAGGAGCGCTGCGCCTGCTGGGGGGCTGGTTCTCAGCCTGAGAGGCACGACGGTTGGAGGTATGGAGGACCATTGGGATGAAACAAAGATGGGTCGAGGAGAGCACTGATGGTGGCTGAGATTGCAAAGTCGGAGAGGGGGCTGGGATGAGTGAGGGGACGGGAGCATTCCACGGATCTATTTATTCAGAATCGACAACGCCCACAACGTGATTTGCTTCGTCAAAGCGCATTGTGACTGTGACCGTAGGCCCCTGTTTGGACTTGTGGGCCGCACTTCATTCTTGCCTAATTTGGAAACTCTTGCACCCATGCGCGTAAATACGGACCCACATCCATGCCACTTCGTCTCTGTGGAAACCTGTGGGCGCCGTTCTGCCACCGATTAAACAACCCATTCGGCCTCGGCAAAGGCCAGAAAGCGGCTCTTGGCATGATTTTGCTGTGCGATCCGCTTCCAAGTTCTTCATTGTTGTCACTGTTGCCATCGAATCGTGCCCCCACGCGTTCAAACCATCCTTTTGTCGGAGAGCCGTCATGGCGAGGTGCATGGTCAACATGATGGTGCTTTGGGTGAACAAACGCCTGTCTTTTGTGCTTGCCACACCGATCATTGGTCCCTAGTGGAGGTATGTATCCAAGTCGATTGGAACGGAACCCGCTTTGCCATCCGGGAGACGGGGGGACATCTGACGCAGTGGCAGACAACGGGAGATAAACGGCACGAGCGCTTTGTTCATTGCAAAAAAAGCTCGGAAAAAAAAACGCGGCTTGTACTGATCCGCCTGATAAGAATCCAATTAGGCGGCCACTCGCACTCTCGGATTGTACGAGGATCCTAGACAACGAGGCTAGTGGCTCCCTGTACCAAAGCGTAGTTCACTAGCGACGGCTCAAGAGGCCTCGGCAGCTTGGACAGGAAGGGGTTCCATGAACGTGATTTTTTTTCGGAGATCGATCTGATTTGAGCGCAGCCCGTGCAGTGTACATGCGCTTTAACCATTTGCAACATGTGTGACTGTTGTCCATAAATATCTGAGGGGGGAGGGCCAGTCGAGCCAGGAACCTTTAGGCGGTGTGCCCGGCTGGTCATCGAAGTGGGCCACCGAGTGCATTTGAGGACACTCGACGCGTCGCAGCATTCGAAAGACACGTCCTACAAGCCTAGTATCCGTCGATGTAGCGGATGGTCACCGTTTGCTATAATTTGGCTCACCTTGCACTCGCCCGTCGCAGTCGCCCGTCTCAGACTGGCGTCAACAAGTACAGCCTTTATAAGTCTGAGGAACCTTATTTCCTAGTAAAACCTGCATTGTGAAATCATCGGCTCTGCTTATTTTTTGAGGGCGCAAAGCGTGTCTCGAAGAGTGCACATAAACTTGGAGTAGTACGTACCTTAAGACCACCCACCTCAACAAATCCTTGAAAAACCACGTACTATCCGTTAGCACGAACTACGCACGAGTATCGCGTTCGCTGAGCTCCTCGTCGACCGAGACAACGAGCTCGAGCGAACGGGAGTATACTGCTCCAAGTAAATCAAGTTGCTCGACTCGATGATGGGCGAACAAGCGCCTAACCAGGGATTGATGACATCACGATCGTGCACGAGGCTGAACTTCCACTCGATACGTCGGAGGGGAACCCACGTTGAAATCGAAAACCAAACCTTGATCTCCAACGACTCAGACCCTCCGACGTGCAAGCTGTTGCAATTGATCGACGATGCCCAGCAAGCCCACATTCTGCTCAAGAGGCGGTCAGTGACAAGACACAACTTGAACTAGAACTTGTTGGCAAGATTATAGAGGTGACAGGCAGGCAACTTACATACATATGAAGGTTTTTGACTGAATTAACATCATTATCCCCCCTCCAACGGCTCAAAGTAGTTTTAGGAGACATCTACGACACGTCGCACGCTCAAGTTATCAGTCAAGGTCTCAAGTTGGGGTCTGATGCGGTTAATTTATACGCTGGCTTGCCGGAAAGGGCCACGGAAGTTGGGGTGATTCGCAAGAGCATCAGACTTCATCAACGCACATGACAACGCAGAAGCTGCGGTCGATGCTGGGAAACAGCTCAGCTATGTATGGGAAGGTGAGCATTCGATACATTACGAAGAGTGCGGAGGAAGAGTCGACGGACGGTGCCCGCTCAACGTTCAACGTCTCAACAGTGACGCTGAGAAGAAGATAGTGAGTGTCAAAATTCTTCCCGGTCTATCTGATTTTTTTTTGCTATGGTGACTCTGCTTTGTCATTGGTGCGTATTCCTTGTATTTCAGACCCAGAGCCCTTTCAGCGCTGCCTTTATGTCGGAAAAGGCATCATGTTCAACATCGTCGGCGCAGTTCTCGGAAGCAACGTGGTCGACAGGCGTGACCGATAACCGATTATTTAAGTACAGTCGCTTCGTAAAGGTCAGCCACATCATTCCAGGTGAAATTTCTTCGAGTCTTTGATATCGATGTGAAACCCTTGCGCTAGACAATCCCAGATACACGAACTTTTATGGTGAGCACTGTATAATTTGATGCTCTCACCAACTGCTTCCGTGACTCACTTGGTCACAGCGTCACAGATATGTAAAATTACATAACAATATATCGCGGTCACATGACGTTATGTTGGAATTGCCTCGCGCCAACCTCCCTCTCCATCAGAATCACAAGTTCCTTTTGCCTTCAACAACGTTTCCTCACGATCCCCTGACAATTTAATAATACCTTGTCTCCGACCCATCTAGGACGACTTCCATTGATTGCACAATTTTTTTTCCGTTTTCTAGGACGAACGAAATAACACAACGGATGTCGACGACCACACAGATCCTCTTCAATTCTCCGGCTTTGCATTCTCTCAAGCGCGACCAGCTCGTCAAGCTGTGCAAGATTCACTCTATCAAAGCTTCTGGAAAGAATGTCGAGCTTATCGAACGGCTCAAACAACACGCGAACACTCTACCGATCGACGAACTGAATCAGAGTGACGAAACGACGGACGACGAGATTTCCACGAGCACACACGCGATGACAAGACCGAGCGAGCAGTGGGAGGTTGTCATGGATGATATTGAGGAGGAAACGTCCTCCCAGGGCAGCGGGACGCACAAGTCTATGCGCGAGTTTGGGACAGGCAGTTCTAAGTGTATGCACCCACATGCACCTCTTCGTACGCCTTCTTACTCTTCTTACTCAATTCTCCAGCATCGTCCATGAGTTCTCTCAAGGCTTTGGCCAGTTCTTTCGGCCTAAAGCGCTCCAACTCCAAAGCGTCCACTTCCGCTTCGCCGTCCCTCATGCCCCGTAACCGCAAGCGCAGCACCCCGCCCCCAGAAGAGGTCGACGAACTGACAGCGAACGCCAAGCCCTACGCATCCTTGCCATCGTCGCGCCTGTCCTCTCCCCCCCAAACAGATCATCTCAAATTATCCACACCCGACGCGACAGTCTCGCACGAGCCGATTCCGGGCCATCCATCCCGCCCGGGCGTCCCTGCGACGAACGGACCTACGACCACCATCCGCCTCGTCTCTTCAGCAAACTCCTGCGCGCCCGGCACGCCGCAACTCAAGCCGTTCGCGACGGACTTCGATCTCATCACGAGTCCCGGAGCGCGCGGCGTACCTGTTTGGCCTCTCAGCCCGACCAAGAATCTGTATCCCGCCTTGCCCAAAGACGATGAGAATCTGTATCCCGCCTTGCCCAAGGACGATGAGAACCTGCCAATGCCTGGCGGGCTCAGCGCGTCCGCGTCGCCCGCGCGGCCGTCTAACGACGTCGACGACATCTTCTCTCCCGCGAAACCGTTCGTGTTCGGGTCGAATCACGTGTCGAACGAAGCGTTCGGGAGCGCGGCTGCGTCGGTGTTGGCAGAGATGAACCGCCGGTTGTCCGCGGTGGGTGGCCAGAAGGTTGGCTCGGATTTACTCGAGAATGCCAAGGCTGAAGACGGTGAAACGCGGAAGACGTCCGGAGGTGAGGTGAAGGGTCAGGGTCGGTTTAACAAGGTGCATGAAGCGCAGTTTAATAAGATGGAGTCGATTGCGAGTCATTATGCTGCGAGGCGTGGCGCGGATGGCCTAGTGCCCGGGACGAAGAAACGCAAGTCGGAAGCGCTGGGCAACGGGCGCCCGCGCCCGAACATGATGGGGAGAGGGAGCGCTAGCGTGGCGACAAGGGTGATCAGCGCTGGGACCAGGAAGAAGATGATTCCTGGTGGATTTGATGAGGGAGAAGCGAGCGAGGAAGAGGAGGATATGCGGATGTCGAAGCGAGTCAGAGTGGTGGAAGGGGATGGAGGAATGGACAAGGGCAAGCGGGTATCGATTGCTCCGAAGGTGAACAAGGAGAAGGAGAGGGTGGCAGTCAAGAAGATGTTGGAGAAGAAGAGGGAGAAGAGACGGAGTGGCGTGAGGAGGATGAGCGGCGTCACACCCAAGTCTTTGCCTGCCAATCGTAAGTCGTGTATTGTGCCCTGAGAGCGTGTTTCTCACGTTCTGTGTAGACAAAGCGAAGGGTTCTGTGGCGCGCTTCGGCTTCCTAACGTCCGCTAAATCCATCGTCAAGAATGCTTGGAACATGGGCATGGGGTCGAATGCGAAGACCACTGCTACTGCTTCCAACACCAGCATTCCCGTTTCGAAATCGATAGCACCAAAACCCAGTACAGACACGAGGAAAGAGGCGAAGCCTGTCAACAAGCCCGCAGCATCGGCGAAGACTACGGGGAGCGCTGGGAGCAAGAAGGCATTCGGTTTTGCTATGATGCATCGTAGCGCATCGAGTGGGTCAGCGCGCTCCAGTGGATCTGCAACTGTTGCCGCCAGCGGATCGGCAAGTAAGGCTGCGAAGATGGCAACAGCCCCTGCTTCAACGACCGCGTTCAAAGCCCGTTTACCCATCCCCTCATTCGGTGCGACGATGGCTCCTACAAAGACAGCGACGGCCACGTTCGTATCCCCAGCTTCTCGTGCGGGCAGCATCATCAGTACAGGAACGGCCAAATCAAAGCCTGTTTCTACAGCCAGTTCGCGGTCAAGCACTCACCCGAGCTTCCTCGCGCAGCCGTCATCGATGGGAACGAAAGGAACTGGGCACGAACGTACCTTGTCCACCAGCACGACATCCATATCATCGATTGGGATGCGGCGACCCCCCAGCGCCCCCAGTATCGTCCCCGCGAATGGAAGCACCAAGAGCATGGGAAGATCCTCATCCACGTTGTATGCGCCTACTGCAAGTTCCCTGGCCAAAATGCGTAACCCCAAGACCAGCCTGTCCAAGGTCCCTGAACCTACCTCCAAGACCAGTCAACCTGCTCTAGGTCCGATCACTAACAGCCCGCGCAGGACAGGGCTGTCGCCAGTCCGGACATCCCCAGGCAAGATCTTCAGCAGGCCTTTGAGGGCCGCGAGCAGCTCGTCGCTTCCAACACCCATCAAGCCGACCTTCTTCGGTGCGGCTGCGTCCAATCTCCACACCGACAGCAATAGTAACGGTGATCACATCAACCGCGCTGCACCAGCATCAAGTTTGCTCCCTGCAACAACGCCGCGAGTCATGCGCAAACCGCGAATTTCCCGATCACGCGTCATCGCGAAGCTCGGCGCACAACGCGCGGCGCTCGCCGCTGGACTACCCTCCTCGCTGAAACCGCAGATCGGCGCTTCGTCGCCTCGAAAGCAGCAGTCTAGTGGTAGTGGCGAGCGAAGGTCATACGGGGGTGTCATGAGGTACAATCGGACGGCCAGTGGTGAGGCGGTGATGCTGAGCGCGAAGAAGCGGGCGCGGCAGAGCGAGTATATGAGGAGGCGGAGTCGGGCTACGGGAAATACCGTTGGTGCTTCTTCGAGTGATGCTCGGGCGTCATTTGGCCGGTCGAGCATGGACGTTGATGAAGATTAGCAGGTTCGTGGCGGGAGCAGAGGATCCTACAGAGGGGATGCTTACTTTGTATTTCTGTCTTTTGGACATCCGTTTCGTTTCTCCTTTTCTTGTTTCCGTTTGATCTCGTTGACTTTTTCTCGATCCTTTTCTTGTCGCACAGGTATCAAAGCCATTTTCTGGCTGGGCCATTGAATGTTCACATCCCTGTGCGGCTGTCCTCGTCTTGTCCATTTATTTCTTCCTTTTCTCATTTTGTTTCCCATAAACGGCTTCATTATCATTCCGATGTCTGTGCTTTTTCGATCTTTCGTCCTTCGCCTGTCTCAATATCTCCCTCGATCTTAGCTCCTTCGTGGGCAATTGTCCACTGTCTGTACACACCGCACCGCTGCCACGATATTGTTATATACTGTTGTATCTGTCCGTACAGTACTTGTATTCCCATCGTGCAGAGCATGAATGTCAGCTGTCTCTCTGTCTGTTTTGTCAGAGATGTTGGCTTGTTCNGAGGTGNTAGGTTTCCGTGTCANTTTCACGGAACAGNACAGAGANNGNGATNGNNATGGNNGATGNGNGNTTNGATNTTNNTGNNNNTGNAGNGTNNANNNNTNNCATTCAAAACATAATATACACACAACTGCTACNNGCTANAGATAGNACAAATANCNAANCGATGNCTTACTGTNTCCNCGATCCTGGATGCAAAATAAAGAAGTNAGTGACCAATTTNAAAAAANNNNATGAAATCGATGAAGGAAATCAGAGAAGCCGNTGTTTTCTTTTTCCTCGTCCTGCAAAGTATCGCAAACCGGCCGACCCTCGCCAAGACGGTTTGAGCCAGCACAACCTCGANCGAAACCGAGGGGGTTCGCGAAACAACGCAGTGCCAAGTAGTCAACGAATGGATGAACTTGGTTTCGTCCTCAAGAGGAGATGATGGCTATGAGGGTGCTCACATGTTCAACATTGAGAGAGAGCTTGGTTGTCGAGAACAAGTGATCATGCTTGCGCAGTGCAGAAAAAAAAAACCTAAAAAAACGTGTCAGCAAGGCGCGATATACCATACAGTAATAAAAGGGAAGNGGTCATAAGACAGAAAGAGAGGTCATGAACGCTCAGTTGGTGATGCATGTTTTGAGTAATGGTTCACTGGTAACCTCACCGACTCAAGNATATGGAAATTATCGTCATAGCGAACAGCGGAAAGGGAAAAACGGGGAGATNAAACTGTAGGAAGTTAGGAAGNGAAATACTCACTACATAGTGAAGACAATATTCATCGACTACGAATCAATGTCCAACGTCGAACANNGGCGGGAGAGATTTTGACAAGCCACGGTTTCGNTCTCCGCCCCAAACGGCACGTCAATTTGAGAAGAACTGTACAGCTCGGCTTTATAAGCTTCTTTCTCCGACGNGTTCATCGTCGTNTTTTTCGTTCGTTTTTCGCTGGACTCAGGGAAAGGGAACGCGAACAGCTGGTGCTGGTGAGTCGTCTTTCTTTTCTTGACTTCATTTCCGCGATTGCCAAGTACTTTTGTGATGATCAACCTGTATTCAGTTCTGCTTCCGAAGAGAGAGNAATCTCCTTGTGGATACCCTTTTACCAAAACTCTCATTTCTGACCTTTACAACCTCTGTTTCCTTGTGTCTCGAGCTCTCCGCTGACTTTGCCATCTTTGTCAGGNAAGCGTTCNTAATGGACGNCTGAATGATTTGTTACGTGAGTGTCACATCATTTTTTTTTTGTCTGCTCGGTCCTTTTTGCCCCATGATATCTATACATCATTTATACAAGCATATGTCCGATCGCGAATGAAGGACAACAAATGTTCGCTGAGGGTCCATCTCTTTTANCTCTTTTGTCACGTCTTGCCGATTCATACTGACGACTTCCTTTCACCNCAGTNGGTNAAGTCTCACGCTCGGTCGNTTTCATCATCGTCATGTTCTTCCTATCGTAAATGCATAATGCCATTATCTTATCTTTTCTGCCAACTTTTTAAATTTGCGTCGCACCGCTTTTGTGAATTTCTACGGAAGAAANGTTGGATACCCGCAGGCGAGAAGCANAAAGGCACGTACAGACAATGCCTTCTTCAAGCCGCTATGCCCGCTGTCTTCTTGCCAATAGCTGTGGTATCGCGTCGGGGGGTATCCGAAATTAGGNTGNCTTCGGTNACCGTTACTACTCATATAACGNTGCTGGAGAAGGTCTTCTTGAGTGGTCATTGGCTGTTANCCGTGCGGTCACGATTNTGGTGTTAGCCTCCAGGTTTCCGAGAAANTGCGGAGAAGGGNACATACGGGGAGAACGGTCATGAAATCTCCTCCATCCTGTCCGTGGGTATAATATGTTGAATGCCGGTATGGACTCCTGCGCATTCGCCANTTAGAGATGTGTGCGTGGACTTGACGCGNGGGGACAAGGGCAAGCCAGCGCGTAGCACCCTTGTCAAGGCGCTCCGTGAGCATTATATGTGCCATATTACCAATCCGTACGTTGATCCCGGGGACATTGCAACGGATCCAGCTGCCAATTTAATGATCCAGAATTCATGCATGGCTCAATATGTAGCTATATTCTGCTCAGAGGCTTTGCGGCAATCGGTCATCACGGACTGTGAAATGTTTCAGAACTCCCCGATGGGCCTCTATATCCATGTGAGTGTAAGAGCCAAGTAAATCTTCCCAACCTGCCGGATTGAGTATAACAAGANCACAGTGCAAAGTTTCATCAGATTCTTTTTCCTTCTCGTCAAGGGTCTCGCTCTCACAAACGCGTACACGAAGAGGTCAACAGAACTTCGATCTTTCGTGATTGAGCCGGAATTATCTTCGATCCGCGCGGCACAGGGTCTTCATGCCTCAATCATTGGGTGATGTCTGAGTGACNCCAGGATCATAAATCATAAATGGGGATACGGACGGAATATCGATGATAAGGAGCCATTTCGAGGACTGTCTGTNNCCTTCTGTACCTCGCCCTCCCCAAATCAGCTGGCCGTCAACCAGATTACGATCATGATGTGTGTCCTGCAAATCACCACCTGGGGAAGGCAATCGTCGAATCGAGTAGTTTTGTCCCGAATNCCNGGCTGATTTCGTGAACATGTTGCNTCCTTCGATACCACATCAGCACAAATCGAACCCACATACCCCGAGCAAGGTGACGACGGCAGACAGCGCGCCTATACTGTATCGCTCGAGATAGCATNGCAGTTACAAAGTGAGCAGTGGACTTACGAACGATCCGGCACTTGGTAGAGGTTATTGCTCATCCTGACCGATCGTCGTCGTAAGGCATGCGCAAACTCATGATGAGCGAATGGGTGTCATCAAGCCATCCATCTGATGAGTCAAACTGAGTTAGACAGATTAAGACCGACCGTCCTCAGCCGCCCTCGCGCCTTGTCGAACGTGGTACAATCTGGCCCGTCCCATCTGCTGATTCTATGAAATTCTGAGAAGCAAACCCCTGGGTAAGTGAGATCTAGAAGAAAGCGTACAGCCTCTCTTCGAAGACCCCAAACATCCCAGGGTCAGCTGCAGGGCGGAGAAATTTCAGCTCAATGACTTCGGTTTCTTCCCGTTCTCCACGAGGCCTGCCGCCACTGTCACCTTCTGGTTCATCATCCATCAAAATTGCTCCCGGCAGGGGAAGAAGCGGAAATAGAAGACAGGGCTTGAGTGCCAAAACATACTCATCCAAGAGTCGTATCCAGGCCAGTCCTCGTTCTCCACTCGAATAGTAAGATATCGTCAGAGGGCCGTGTCTGTCACGCACTGGCCTTAGACAGACAGATCGGACCCTGATATGGATCGCCGGCATTGAAAGTTTGGGTTTCCACTGGATGAGTCTGGTCTAGTCTGGTCGGCTCGGAGCGGGAGAGCAAAGATAGTGGAAAGCGGGGACGAGGAGACAATGCATTCCAGGTCGGATTCGGGGACCCTGAGTGAGCCAACAGCAACTCACCTCTCGTAGAATTGAAAATGGCGAAACTCGTATGCCGTCAAGCGGAACGATGGTTACTCGGGGCTGTCATCCAGGAGGTTCCGCGGCCATTCTTTCCCCTTGTTTTCCGACCGTCGCATATACCACCCCTTGCGACGGTCATCCTGTCAATGTAACTTACAACTAATATATAAGTTCTTGACGAGGATGGCCGTTTTTTTTAACAGTCTGTAGCATAATCGATGATCAAGACTGAGTACCGTTGTCCAGATGTTTCTTGTTTCTCAGCGCAAGGTGATCGATAAGCCGAGGAGGCTGTTGAATTGAGAGCAAGTACGTAGCTGCCGCGGTATGAGCTGAAAATGTACACCGGTAAGTTGGCTCGCGCGGAGTGGACCCTCTTTCCCTACTCGTGTAATCTAGAGATGTGCCTTGCCTCCCGCAATAAGGCCTCCGCCATCGAGGACGATATGCGCGCCAGTCACGTATGCCGCAGCGGGGCTCACAAGGAAGAGAGCTATAGACATGACTATGAACCTGGTAATCCGGAGAAGAGCAAATCAATCTGCACAGACCTACGCCAGCCATATCGCGTGGTTCACCAACGCGGCCTGCTGAGGCCTGAGAAGAGCATAGAGATAAAAAGAGCGGGAGGCTCACCGAAAGGATGGCCGGCAGCCATGTTATCAGTCCCGCCAGCACGCTTGAAACCGAAACTAGTCATCTTGGAAGGGAACACTCTGCAGATACATGAGCAAAGGAAAGAACATTGAACATAACAAAGAGAGACCAACCCTGGAAGAATAGCGTTGACTCTGCAAACGGTGCGTTAGATCACAAAAAAAAAAAAAAAAAACTCTAACAAAGTTTACGCAGACCTACGTGATGTATCGTCTGGCCAGAGTGACAGCTAGCTGTGAAGTCAAATGATTGACTGGCAAACAAGGCGCAAAATAAGTAATGGTCGCGTCACACCGAATGTTTCGAGGATGTACCTGCCGCCTTGCTAGTGTGATCTTGAACAAAGAGTCAAAACATGACAATTCGAGGGGCATACGAAAAGCAACTGACAACTCCAAAGACCAGTGCCTGGAGCCGATACACGACTTCCTTCTGCTACTGGCGAGAGACCGGCGACAGAAGACATGTTAATCACACGACCAGGATTGGTGTTGGTTGAGTCCTTCGCAAGGAGTTCTGTGAACCTGAATAGAGCATGAAACGATGTCTGTAAAATTGGAGAACTACATAGCCGTACCCAGACGTGACTAGCAGAATGAAACTTAAGCCTGTTCCACAAATAGCGAGAAAATGAAGGGCGTACGATAGAAAATACTCTTGACGTTGATTGCCATAAGGCGGTCCCATCCCTCTTTTTCATGAAATCTGTGGGAGGCTATTCATCAGTAACTGCTGCATCCATGCGTATGTTCAGAGTACTTGTCGTATGGCGCGCCCCACGCAAGCCCGGAATTATTGACCAATATGTGAATCTTAGATTCCTTCGCCTTAACAGCGTCAACCAGCTGATCGCAGCCCGCTTTGGACTGTTGGAAACCGATAAACTCAGACTGTACTGGAATGGGATGGTGTGGTCTGCTTACGCTGATATCTGCAATGATATACTGACAAGAACCAGGCCCTGTCTTGTTCAGATAGTCCGAGACCTGATCCAGTGTTCTCTTAATGCAATTCAATATGCACTGAGTGCCAGCATCACCCACCTCTTTCAACTGATTTTCTTTGCGCGACGCAATGTAAACCTTGGCTCCGTTTCGGACGAACGCTTCTGCGATCATAGCGCCTATTCCAGAGCCACCTCCAGTAATGACAGCTATTTTGAGCCTATCGTCAATTTAAAGCGTTTCAAGACTTTGAGCAACCTGAGTGAAACTTACCGGTCTTTCCTTGAACATCAAACAAATTCGAGATACTGAGATCTGCGGCATAGGTATCAGTTAGCGCGAGCCTTCCAAAGTCCACAGGAAGAGGCGGATACCCTGATTGTTTGCCATGGTATGTGTTCTTAAATAATATTGGTGTTAGTGGATAAGATCAAAACGATGAGTGCATAGTTGTGCGGGGAAGCCATCCCAAATGTACATGTGAGTTCGCTCGGCTGTGCAGGTCGCCGGGCGGCAAGTAGTCGGCAAGTACTGCAGCAAGCGCCCATGCGCGTCGCGCGACCACACGTCCGAGCGCGGCAAGCGCTCATATGGTCGCTCAAACTTCAGCTCACTTTTCGTTCTGATGACATAAGTAGGATCGAGTCGACTTCGCATTTATACGCTCACGCGCTCACGAGTCGCGCGCGAACCGTGCTCTGATCGAATTGCAAGGAAGCCTTTCTGAGCCCTTTCTGATAAGTACGACGTCTAACTGTGCTTTTTGGAGCTTGTGGACTCATGGACATTCAGTCGGTGAGATATCCATAATTATTAGTTGGTTAAACTGAAATTTGAAAAGCAGTGAAAAGAGGTATGTGACGCTACTGCATTGTTTTCTCCTGTCAGTCTCGCACACTTTTGCCAATGAATCATCTTGCTCAGGTGCACGAGTCAAATAGCAATTCCAAACAAGTTTCACAAGGCTTCATCATGGCTACTACAAATTCCAGGTCATCTCTAGCTAACCATCGATTTCCTGCCTTTTATGCATGCTACCTACTCAAGTCTGTCTGTGTGCCAACTGCGTACGTGTGCATGCATTTTGGTCAAGGTCGATACGAAAATATCATGATGTTCCCTTGTTTAGGATCTACATTGGAAGCACACCTAACCCCTCTCGTCGGATACGGTAAGGTTTCCAGCTGTGAATGGCTTTTGATCTAAATCAACTCTGGGACTAGTCAACACAACGGAGAAATTGCGCAGGGTGCACATAAGACCGTCCGCAACCGCCCATGGGTGATGCAGATGATCGTCTATGGATTTCCGTCCAGATTAACTGCCTTGCAGTTCGAGTGGGCGTGGCAACATCACCATAAATCTCGGCAACTTCGCGATGAAGAGGGAAAGCCGTTGTTCAGTCGCTCAAGGAAGATGCCTCATCTTACCAAGTCTGTCACTGTCTCTATAGCTAGCATAGCATCTGCTCCTGACTGACTACCGTGACAGAGTTGTTCGCACTATGCTTTCGTGTCAGCCCTACAACACATGGCCTTTGCACGTCAAACTCTTCACAAATGACGCTATCGAAGCCTGGGATGGTACGACCAAAGGTAGAAAAGGGTCTGTACCGCTTTTACCTGCGGGCGTCAGAGTCGAGATAGAACTTGAAGGCGTAGATGGCAACTCAGGAGAGGTGGGTTCTGGCAGGCATGAACCAATCGATGTCTCTGATGGTAACCATTGCGTCATTTTCCCATCGTCCCTTCCGGCATCGCTCATGTCTATATCCCAGAGCAATTCACGTCTGCACATCTGAACAAACACAATGCCATTCTTGCTTCTGGGAAGCTCTTGAACTGCGCAGTTTGCCATCAGCCGATGCACACGTACCCTACCGTCAGTTAATTCTATATTCTCGTAATCTAGTGCAATCTGGAGTGTGTTAACATTATCGGGTCGTCATTGACAGGATCCGCTCGCAACTGCCCTTTGCCCTTCCGCCAGATGCACTGCAGTTTCTCATCTGAGTTGTCTCTCTAGACACTTCGTCGATTCTGAGCACGACGGCACGAATATGATCCCGCGCGGCGGGCACTGTCCCACCTGCCGCTCGTATACGTTGTGGGGTGACGTTGTGAAGGGTTGCTATCGGAGACACGCTGTGAAAGCGCTCTCGGAGGCAGAAATTTCGGATGATGAGGGAGAGATGTTCGGGTCCGCACGAGAGGAAGAGGAAGAAGAGCTTACTGCCTCATCTGTTCTCCAATCGACAGGTAAGAAACCTGCAAAGAAAAGGAGAACCAGAGCAGCGTCTCCCGCTAGCGACGTCATGGACGACGATGTTCCTGATTTCAGTGAGCGTGGTATTCCGGGGATTGAAATGTTGCTGATTAGCTCACATGTCTCTTGACAGGCTTGAAAGATTCATCCAGCCAGAAGTTTTCTCGCCGATCGAAGGAGGCGCGACTTGGCGAGACTTCAAAACGATCATATCATACCAAGATCAATGCAGAAACCGTCTCCTCTCGGGAAGAATCATTATATTCGAACGATATCAATGAGGATGAAGGGCATGATATCTCTTTCGCACCGTCTCACGAAAATATCACTGTTCACTTCCTCCGCACACTTCAATCTGACAATTCAACAGAAGATTACGTCAATGGCAACGTCCTGTTGAAGCAGGGCCGTTTATTTGCAGCCATCGCATCTCGGTCGGATGGTTGGGTGCCAGTAAAACCGAAAGGAGACACGGCGAGATTTCTCCGTGAGTGGCTCCTTAGCTCTCGGAATTAGCGCCCGCTGATGGTTTGTTGATTCAGGAACAACAGGGGCCCTGTTCGTATGGGCGCGTCCCCCGCCACGCATTGAGGTGAAACCGACTTTGTCTGGGAGCAATCTGAAAGATTGGGAAACCCCAATCGCGGACTTGGATGCACTTGAGACCTTTACCTTGGATGCACTTGATCCCTTCTTGAGCACAAACGTCGACGACTTGCTGCGCTCTTCTTCCAGACAGGCTCCGACGTTCCCTATGCGGGTTCCTGTGGTACAACACCCGGAAGAATGCGCGTCCCCCGAACATCCACCTAAGCGTATCAAACCCGACAATGCCGCCCAGTCATTGTGCAGAATCATTCCTTTGGTAAAATAGCTTCCTTGTTGAATGAAACTAGGGTCTCACAATGTTTCAGCCTCATTACCATTCAGCACCATTCATCCCCCATGAGGTCTCAGCGCTCGAAGCCGATGCGAAAGGCCCAATAGTGCCCACCTACAGCCGCGTCGCGCCTGTTCCAATTTCTCCATATACAAGTTCCTCCATCGAGTCCCTCCTTTCTTCTTCCAAATCTCGTGTTACATGGATTATCCCCGTCCGTGGCGCGCCACCTTGGGATGGGACGACCGCCGCCCAAATCGCGTCGACCGGTATGTCGCGCGGCTGTTCTCCGAACGACGCAGAAGACTATATTCTCTGGACTCATAATTCTGTACGTGAGTTCTGGGACTTTCTCGTCCAGCGTATATGCCCCAGCACGCAGCTCGGTCCCATCTCTGTGTCCTTCCATGTCGCGCCTTCGAATGCCTCATCCTCAAACCGCAAGCACCCTTCTTCCGTCACCCCTTTTCTTCCGCCTTCTGAAAGCGCGGCACTCCCACTATCCATCTCGCCTGATACACATTCCAGCATTGTTACCCGTCGTAGACTGCTCCACACCGACCATATCAAAGTTCACTGTGACGCGCGCGGGGCTATGAAACTTCGGACTTTGTTCGACGCGTGGTCCTTTAAAACCGAGGAATCAGGACGAGAAGAAGGCGGCGACACTCGGGTGAGGAAGATCCGCGTACTCAAATTTGCCAGACTTGCTTTGGTCGATTGTGAGGTCACTGGCATGCTCATCTCATAGGGTTCTAGTGCGTCATAGAATTCCTCAGTGCTGTGTACTTATATATTGGTGTTGCACGTATCGGAATGTCAAAGTGTGCAGCTTTGCCGCTCTTTTTCAACCGTTGCTTCCAGCCTGCTCGACTCAATATTCCAAAAGATTCCCTTATCCAATACTCCTAGCTCTTGCCAGCGTGTCTGATTTGGGTTCTCCCTGTAGGCAAGGATATCGCCCAGGCGACTGGCCTTCGTCATTTTTGACCGCCCGTTTTTGAATCAAACATGCAGATTCAATCTCAGCTCTGGCGGCATCTAATCGTCCAATTATATTTAGGTCAAAGATAGAATCACCCAGCTGACTGGGAGTGTCCACCTGTGTCCAGCTTGCGGAAGGCAGTCTGTCCCTCTCGGCGTTGACTCAGACGATGACGAGTCCCAATGGCGGCATGCAAAGGCCGTTTGGCTGCGCAATCTGATGGGGGCGCAATGCTGAGCGCTCCGTGGATTCGGGCTGCCCTGTGTACTGTATGCCTGCGGCGTGGGTCCATTCTCTTGAATTCTTGTTTGCGTAGCATGTGATTACAATGAAGACCCTTCATTGCAGCATCGTATGGTCTGAGACTGAAGACCGTTATTTTATTTTGATCAGATATGCTGCTTGTACTGCAGCTAGGCATAGTCTCCGTTGCTGACCTCATCCAGAAGATAGTCGTTCTGGATTAGATATGCTAGGCACATACATTGCTGAGTACATGTCTGCAGGGCTGCGAGAGACCCTTCGAGCGCATCGACTGCGATCTGTCAAATGAGAGCTCGAGTCATATTTTTTCGCGCTTGTACCGTATTTATAGCGGTAGCTGGTGCGAGTCAAGTAGATTAGAATAGATTGCGACTTCGTGCGACCAGGCGGCACGACTAAACGTTCTTTTTCCGCGATGTTACTGTATCGCCAATAGCTCCCGCGATTGGTGATTGGTGATCTGAATTGAATTTCAGATCCGAGGAAGGATATATGATAGCCTTGGGCGGCTATGTTCTAAAATGGACCTTCAAGTGGTGTTACTCACTTGGAATGGAAATTATCTGCCTTGGCGGGTTTGGCAGAGTCTGTGCTAGTCTGTGGTGTTTAATCGGAGATATGTCTGAACCAATGAGACATTTCATTTTGGTGACCATGACTCAACTTTGCTTGGCATGTCGTTGAGTCAGGTTGAGTCCTGTTTCCGTGACTTCGTGACTGACCGAGGTACGCGAAGTGTTACGCATCGAGGTCGGCACTGGTCCGGTCGGCAGCCAATGAATTGTACGTAATGTAGATGAGCGAGCGGGCCGTGGGCGCATGCTCTTTGTCTCGTACCGTAAAGGCGTCAAGTTAATTCTACTCTCCCCCACACTCCTCCCCACCTCCTCTCCATTCCCACCTTTCCGTGTTCATTCAAGTCCTCAAGGACTAGCCGTTTGGCCTACCCTCCATCATGTCCACAGAGGAAGGCTTCAGCGAAAAGGCGTCGAGCCAACCGCCGACTCATCCCACACCCAAACCCAAACGCGGATTTTTCTCCCGAAATAAGGCGAAGGAGAATGAGGTTGATGAAAGCGCATCGGAGACACACACTGCTGTAGACGGTGTCAACGTCAAGCCTACGGAGGAGAAGCTGGTTCCAGTCTCATTCACCCAGATGTTTCGGTGAGTTATATGGTTCATGTCCTCTTCTCGAGGCCAGGAGAGCGATCGGTTGTTGCACGTCTCAATATCGGTCTTTCGGAGAAGGTTTCGGAAGACTGTAGAGTGTCTCTTCTGCATGGAATAGAAGAGGTTGTTTTGGTAACATGCTGTGGAATAGTCGTGTTTCGCGTCACGTTCCCTGATACAGTAGTGTCCAGTCACTGAACATAGTCTCTAGGTTCTCCACAAAGACCGAGTTAATTAGCAATTTCATCGGTTTAATTGCCGCTGCCGCTGCTGGAGCTGCTCAGGTACGGGCTTAATGAGTTCGATCCGTCTCTCTACTCACACCTGCACTTCAGCCACTTATGAGCTTGATGTTCGGTAACCTCACTCAAGACTTCGTTGAATTTGGTATAGCTGTTGAAAATGCTAACGCTGGTGTTCCCGGCGCTCAAGAGCAGATTCCTGTTGCTGCAGCCAATTTCAGACGCTCCGCGTCCAAAGATTCGTCTTACTTGGTCTACATTGGTGTGTTCATCATCACCTGGTCCACCGAGGCGCTTAGCTGAGATCTCAACATCGAATAGGTGTTGGCATGTTCATCTGCACGTACATCTACATGTACGTCTGGGTTTCTACCGGTGAAGTCAACGCGAGACGCGTCCGCGAGAAGTATCTTCAGTCAATCTTGCGTCAGGATATCGCATTCTTTGACAAGACTGGTGCCGGAGAGGTTGCGACGCGCATCCAAACCGATACCCGTGCGTTTTTGGCTTGTATTTATCAATCGATCTTGCTGATTTTTTTCTGTCTTCAGACCTGGTTCAGCAAGGAATTTCGGAAAAGGTCGCTCTTGTCGTGAATTTTTTGGCAGCTTTCGTGACAGGTTTCGTCTTGGCCTATATTCGCAACTGGCGCTTAGCACTCGCCATGACGTCTATCCTTCCCTGCATCGCCATTACCGGCACTGTCATGAACAAATTCGTTTCAAAATATATGCAGTAAGTGTATTCCGTTTCTTATCCAGCAAAGCTTGTGCAGACTTAAATCATATCAGGTTGTCACTTAAGCACGTCGCTGATGGTGGCTCACTTGCGGAGGAGGTCATCTCCACCGTGCGCACTGCGCAGGCCTTTGGCACGCAAAAGGTCCTGGCGACATTGTACGACCTGCCAATTCACCAAGCCTATCTCGTCGATGCTAAGGCTGCTGTTTGGCATGGGGGAGGTTTGGCGTGCTTTTTCTTTGTGATATACGCATCGTATGGGCTTGGTGGGTATCCTCACCGTTAAATCGGTTCGTCTGTTATTGACACCTTGCTTTGCAGCCTTTTCATTCGGTACCACGCTCATCAACGAACACCATGCCACCGCTGGGCAAGTTATCAACGTATTTATGGCCATTCTCATTGGCTCTTTCTCTCTGGCTCTCATGGCGCCTGAGATGCAAGGTATGCATATACAGGTCACCAGGCCAAGTCGTATTTCGCGTGGGACTTACGCGTTCGTCTTTTCCCGGACCGCTAGCAATTACCCACGGAAGGGGTGCAGCTGCCAAGCTGTACGCCACGATCGATCGCGTGCCCGATATCGATTCGTCAAACGAGGAGGGCCTGAAGCCCGAGAAAGTCATGGGTGAGATCTCGCTCGAGCACATAAAGTTCAACTACCCCTCGCGTCCCGACGTGCCGATTATCAAGGACCTCACGCTGACGTTCCCAGCGGGCAAGACTGCTGCCCTCGTCGGCGCGTCTGGGTCCGGCAAGTCGACCATCATCTCACTCGTGGAACGCTTCTACGATCCTTTATCTGGTGTTGTTCGGCTGGATGGCAGAGACCTCAAGGAACTTAACGTCAAGTGGCTTCGCTCGCAGATCGGGCTTGTGTCGCAGGAGCCGACTTTGTTCGCGACGACCATCAAGGGCAATGTCGCGCACGGACTGATCAATACCCCGTTCGAGCATATTTCGGAAGAGGAGAAGTTTAAGCTGATCAAGGAAGCTTGTGTCAAGTCCAATGCGGACGGCTTTATATCAAAGTTACCGTTGGGATACGATACGATGGTCGGCGAGCGTGGGTTCTTACTCTCGGGAGGGCAGAAACAGCGTATTGCTATTGCGAGGGCTGTTGTTTCGGATCCGAAGGTACTATTGTTGGACGAGGCTACTTCAGCATTGGACACGCAGTCCGAGGGCGTCGTACAGAATGCGCTCGACAAGGCTGCTGCCGGTGAGTTTCTCATCGATTATTTTATTCATCCTTTGAGTAATCGCTTATGACACGACCTTACACACTTCCATCATAGGACGCACGACCATCACGATTGCCCATCGTCTATCGACCATCAAAGATGCAGACTGCATCTACGTAATGGGTGACGGCCTCGTCCTCGAGAAGGGCAAGCACAATGACCTCCTGCAGATAGATGGGCCTTACGCGCGCCTCGTGGCAGCGCAAAAGCTGCGAGACACGCAGGATCTGGTCTCGAAGGACGTCGAGGTCGACTCCGCGTCGAGCACAGCGACCGAGGACGATGTGGAGAAGGCCGCCGAGGAGGAGATCCCGCTTGGGCGTCGTAACACGCACCAGTCGCTGGCCAGCGCGATTATGGAACAGCGCAAGCGGGAGCTGTCTGAGAAGGAGGGGCACGAGTATTCGGTATCGGAGCTGTTCATGCGCATGGCGAAGATCAACAAGGATGAGTGGAAGAAGTATGTCTTTGGGACCATCTTCGCTTGCAGTGCGTATATCTCTACTTTGTTATCTTTAGTCAAGAATTAGTTTTGCTAATGGCGTTGTGGTTAGTGACGGGTGCTGTATATCCTGCATTCGGCATCGTTTGGTGTCAGTCTTCATCGCTTAAAGAAATTCTACATTGAACTCTACTGACGACTGTTTCTATGATCTTTAGCCAAGGCTATTACTGGATTTTCGCTCACTGATCCCCATGCACGTCGGCACGCCGGTGATCGCAATGCTCTATGGTGAGTAACATTTAATTGCTAACAGGGCCTGCCTTTGTATGCTAACGCGCAACTCGACGAAGGCTCTTCGTCATCGCCATCATCTCTATGGTCACGATTGGCATGCAGAACTTCTATTTTGCTGCCTCTGCCGCTTCACTCACGAACAAGCTTCGCTCGCTCAGTTTCCGCGCCGTTCTCAGACAAGATAGTAAGTTTTGGTGAGATTTAAGTGTCTGCGTGCTGACATAGTTTGGTAGTCGAATACTTCGATAGGGATGAGAATAGTGTAAGTTCGCACCTGCCTTCTGGAAGCTCCTTCCTCAGTTATCGTCTTTTAGACTGGTAGCTTGGTTTCGAATCTTAGTGACGGCCCGCAGAAGATCAATGGGTTGGCCGGTATCACTTTGGGAGCGTAAGTGATTGTTGACCGGTCGGACAACGGAGAATTTCTGACATGCCTATTGCGTTCCTAGAATTGTGCAGAGTATCGCCACCTTGGTCCTTGGGCTTATTCTCGGTCTCATTTTCATTTGGAAGGTTGGCCTCGTCGGCTTGGGTATGTGCAATAAAGTTGATGCATGTCCTCGGTTTCCGCTTACCCATATCATTGTAGCTTGCATCCCGCTTTTGATCTCTTCTGGCTACATTCGTCTGGTGAGCCTTTACTTTCCAAACTCTCGTGCACACACGATTCATAGTGGTTTGTATAGCGTGTTGTCGTCCTCAAGGACCAACAGAACAAGGCGGCTCACGAACATTCTGCTCAACTTGCTTGCGAGGCTGCGGCTTCCATTCGCACGGTCGCGTCTTTGACCCGGGAGGCAGATTGCTTACGGCTTTACAGTGAGAGTCTCGAGGAACCAATGCTCAAGTCGAACAGGACAGCTATATGGTCCAACGGTCTTTACTCCTTGTCGCAGTCCTCCGCGTTCTTCGTAATCGCCCTCGTGTTCTGGTACGGCTCGCGTTTGATTTCATTCCAGGAGTTCTCGACCTTCGACTTCTTCATCGGCTTAATGGTAAGCAACGCGTCTGCGGATCGCCTCGGCTTTAAACATTGACACATGGATACTGACGTGCATCCTCGTGGTGATGGTTATCAACAGAGCACTGTCTTCGGTGCGATACAGGCTGGCAATGTCTTCTCATTTGTGCCCGACATTTCGTCAGCAAGGGGAGCAGCGTCCGATATCATCCATCTGATGGACTCGCAGCCTGAAATTGACGCAGAGTCGACTGAGGGGAAGATTCCTCAGAATGTTCAGGGAGAAATTCAGCTGGAGAACGTGCACTTCCGTTATCCGACGAGACCTAGCGTGCGCGTTCTTCGTGGCCTGGACGTTATCGTTAAACCTGGCACGTACATTGCACTTGTCGGCGCCAGTGGATGCGGAAAGAGTACTGTGTAAGTCGGGCTCCTTTCAATACGCGTCAGTTGCTTATGAACTGTTTGATGTAAAAAGCATCCAACTCGTCGAGCGGTTCTATGATCCTTTAGCCGGGAGGGTTCTTCTTGATGGTCAAGATATATCCGAAATGAACGTCCAGGAGTACCGCAAGAATATCGCCTTGGTCTCTCAGGAGCCTGTATGTCACAACCCTCTTCCAACTTAAAAAAGTATACATGCTGATATTTTCTCGCAGACTCTGTATGCTGGCACGATTAAATTCAATATCTTGCTAGGAGCAGCGAGGCCTACCGAGGACGTTACCCAGGAGGAGCTCGAGGAAGTCTGTCGCAACGCAAACATTCTGGAGTTCATCCAGAGCTTACCCGATGGCTTCGACACTGACGTTGGTGGGAAAGGCTCGCAGCTGTCCGGCGGACAGAAGCGTGAGTGCCTCGCTCTTCGTCTTGTCTTGGAATTTTGTTTGACCACCGTCTTTGACAGAGCGTATTGCTATTGCTCGTGCACTGCTCCGTAATCCCAAGGTTCTCCTGTTGGATGAAGTGAGTACATCAAGTTGAGTGGAGTAGAACTTGGACGCTGATAAGAGAGTGCAGGCAACGTCAGCTCTTGACTCCAATTCGGAGAAGATTGTGCAGGCTGCTCTCGACTCAGCAGCGAAGGGTCGGACAACCATCGCTATTGCGCACCGACTATCAACTATCCAAAACGCTGATCGGATGTGTGTCATCTAATACAGTATCTTTACTGTCTTATCTTATATACTGATGTCTCGTCTCACAGATACTTTATCAAGGATGGACGTGTGAGCGAAGCGGGCACACATGACGAGCTTCTCGAACTGCGCGGTGGATACTACGAATACGTGCAGTTGCAAGCACTCAGCAAGAAATAATCGGATTGACGCTTGATCCACGAGGACGATGGATACTTATATAGACGATTAGATTGCGCAGTATCTCTACTTTGTACTCATTTTCACGATGTTTCTTACGCCCTGCCTCTGCTCTGCTTTCGCTTTCTACGCCCATCACGCGCGCATTACTATCCGATTCATTCGCCATTCGACATGTTACATATCCCCTCGTCTTCCTCGTTTTCCTCCACGTTTCGTGGACTCATACCCCGTCATTTACTGGATTAGGCATAATGTTATTGTAGAGTAGTCGGTTGTCATGTCTTCTACGACTTGGATGGGCGATAATGAAATTATATTGTTCTCGCGCAACTCTGTTGGTGCCACCTAAGCAGTGGCAGATGCAGATATGTACCGATGTGTGTTGTAACCGTTTCGCGCCTGTACGTATCTTCTTCCTCTTCGATGGCGGCACCAGCCAAAGGGCACGTTTTCCTTACCTATGTAACTTGGAGGAGCTTTGATTGGATTGCTGCCTTTACGAAAGGCCATGTTCTTTGAGAACCATATACAAATAGATTCCGCTTTGTTACAAGTTAACTGCCTGGCTTAAAATTCAAACGCCCTTCGTCAGTTCGTCTTGCTACCAGGCAGTTAGTCAGTGATCTACGTCTCCCGCTCGTGAAGGATAAATCTCCTTAAGTCGGCTGGGGTATGTTTGACGTTCGACAGGAATTGTAGTGGAGAATGATTGAAATTCCAAGTCTGACTGTAGTTAATGGAGAAACACGTGCTACCGGGAACCGGGACTCGGCGCCTGCACGCGACCCCCACTGCTATAGTCCATCAACATAATCCTTGGAGGCTTGCTTGCTCTCCACACCCCGTTTCCATGCGCCCTCCACCCCAAGCTACATCAACAACACACACAAAAACAATAGCGACATGTTCAAATCACTGACGGGGTTCGTTTATGAGCGACGACGGACGCTGGGTGTGTTGGGCGGGGCGTACTTGGTTGGGAGGTATGTTTTGGATCGGTTGGAAGATGTGAGGGAGAGGGTAATGCAGGAACGGTCTGCGAGGGAAAAGTACGTTCGTTCGTTCCTCGATTTGTTCTGTTTATGTCTGTACTCTCTCTCGAGGCGTGGAAATTCGCATTGACGGAATTGTTGCGACGTGAACTGACGAAACAAAACAAAACAGTGTAAGAAAACGATTTCAGCAGAACATGCAGGATATTGGGTTTATGGTGATGGCGCACATGCCGATTTTGGGACAGCATGTGTTGGAGGAGATGGATGTCGAGGCGCTCACGGCGGAGTTGCAGGCGCTCTCGCGCGCGACCCGTGTTCCGCACACCCACTTGCACACACATCAGGAACCAGAACGTGCACACGAACGATCGCAGGCGAGGGAGGCATCTTCGTCATCGCCGGTGCCACCGTCCGAGTCGTCTCTCGCATCGAGTGTCGAGCTCGTCCGTGACGATTTGGTGGATATGAGATCGGAGATGGGGTCTGTGTCGGTGTTGTCGATGCAAGACGACGATGCTACTCGAGAAAGAGCAGGGGACGGAAGAGGAGAAGGGGAATCTTCGTCTGGGCTCGCAGAATCGCAGACGAGTTGGGTGGATTCGATTTCTGCTGCGCCGCACGATAAGGACGGCGAAGGTGGTAGTGGTGGTCGTCCCAGTCTCGCGGATTCGGGGGTGACAACGGCGGGGAGTTCTACGGTGAGCAGTCAGAGTCACGGCGAGTCTAGTGGTGCCGTGAGAAATCTTTTTTTTCTCTTTCTCCCTCCGCTCGCTGACTTTTTCTCTATCACAAATGAAGATGGATTTGGTTAGCTCGCAGATGAGCTTGAGCACGAAAAGTAAAGCCGAACTGTGGAGGGAGGTCAAGATGCTCAGTGAGTCCCTCGACATACATACGATGCATTCTGGTTCTTCGCTGACTCCGTATTGTTCTTTCACGAACAAACAGCGGTGACGCGAACCCTGACAGTTCTTTACTCGACTACTCTTCTTTCTCTGTTCACGCACATCCAGCTGTCCCTTCTCGGACGGTACAAATACGTGCAATCCATGATCGAGCTCTCGCGCGACGAAGACGGGGAGGACTTTGAGGCGTCCATCGCATCGCTGTTCTTTGCGTCGCCCGGGGGCGAGGACGTCGAGGCGCTGTGGAGCGAGAAGGGTGGGTGGGAGAAAGAGGAGGAGGACGCGATCTGGCGCGACGGCGTAGACGAAGAGACGGAGAGGCGGTATTTGACGCTCAGTTGGTGGATCTTGAACGTTGGATGGAAAGATGTGGGCGAGCGTGTGCGGAGGGGCGTCGAGGAGGTGTTTGAAGGGTGCGCTTTTTGATTCTTCTTTTTGGACTCGACTGTCCCTCGAGTCGGTGCTGCTGAAGTGTCACTGAGAGTTGATCTCATTCATAACAGCGTATCGCTCAAGAACAAACTCGGTATTGTCGAGCTGCACAGACTCTTGTGTGACGTGCGCAGGCGCGTGGAATACGAGGTCACGTTCGAAGGGACCGAACGACGAATAAAGTAACTATTTCCTTCCAAAACGCTCGCTCGCGGCACGCTCATCCATCTCACAGTTTCCAATCGACACTCCTCCCACCAACTGCCTCAGCGCTGACACACCTGCTCGCGCGCGCGGGTTTCCCTTCGAACGAGTTGGCCGACGCGCACACCCCNGCATTCACCACGCTGCTCGAAGAGACGCGCGATATCCTTTCCTCTTCCAATTTTATGCTCGTGCTCGAGCGCTGTCTCGATCGCGGCACCGCCGTCCTCCTCGATGGTCTCCAGAAGAACGTGTTCGCCCTCGAGGGCAACGCGGCGGAACATGACGAGGCTGTGCGCCTCAGGCTCGCCGGCATGTTGCCTGGCCTCGCAAGGTGGAGCGCGTTAGCGCTCAATGGGCTTCCGAACGAGTTGGTCGATGTGTGTATTTCATCCTCCTCCTCACCTTACTTTTCTAGTAATAAAATCTGGAGAAGATACTGATGCGCTTGCTGGTCTTCTTCCTCAGAATCTGGCGGACGTACGCGAGGTGGCGGGGTTCTCAGCGATTATCTATGCGGGCTACGAAGACCGGTTTTGGTGATGTGCTTCTTTTTTGGAGTTCTTACAGCCTCCCCTGCGCCTCGACATGGAATGTTCACTTTATTTATTTATTTGCACTTTGATTTGGAAAGAGGGATGGGTTGTTGTGGTGTTTCGTTCGTTCGAGGCGATCGATTTGCGCGCGTCCGAGGTGGGAGACGATGTAGGTCGTCGTTTTGTTGTCTGCAGTGAGTATGGTACTTCGATGCGGTGCTCGGTATGTTTGAGACTTCGCCAGCTTTTTCCTCTTGGTGAGCGTGGACGACCCAGGTGACGCAGGCATGGACTGTTGCCCCGCGGATCATGGACTTTGACGTTGCGGGTCCGGTTCCTAGAACGTGGCGATGTGCATGACGGGAGAAAGTTCGACACAGGTGTACCCATGGTCGCCTGCATTTGAGTCAGACTCGCCGAGGGCTGGGGCTTGAGCGAGACGAGACGAATTTGCTGCAGCTACGGGATACATACATCGAGGAACATCCGATGCCGGAGCCCATCGACCGACGCAGAGAGCGTTCTCGATTTTCGGATCTGGACATTCGCAAGGCTTCGACAATTTCAGTACAGTCTACAAGACTTCGCATCTATGTAAGCTTACACTCCAAAATTTGTATTACACGAGTACTTCTTTTCTGTTCCTTCCAAGCCATCTGTGATGATCAACAAACGAGTCTCCCGATGCATATTGCACCATATATGACACTTTACACCTGCGCCAACGCCTCCAGATCGACCACCGCTCCTCCACTCGTCAATGCGGCCTGTATGAACGCGAGGTCTCGCAGAGTGCTCCGGGGTGCCTGCATCCCATCGTCCTTGCCTTGTCCCGCTTCGAAGAAGCTCTTCAACTCCTCTTCGACACCGTGTGTTCGCTCTTCTACGACCTCTTCTTCCCCAAGTGCGGTGTGCACGCACAGGCGTGCGCCCGGCCCGACGACGAGCCAGCCTTTGGAGCCAGTGATGGTGAACCCGTTGTTCGATGCCGTTGAGCACTCTGCGGAAGGTGCGCCAAAGGAAAGCTCGAAGAGCCCTTGAATCTTAGAGGAGGCGGTCCGCACGATGGCGTGCAGCGTGTCAGCAGGTGCAAGGTAAGATTTGGTGAGAGAGGTGAAGGCGGAGAGATGGGTCAAAGGGCTCGGGAGCATTACGCGGAGGGCGGCAGCGAAATGCTGTTTCAAAGATGGATGAGTTTGGAGGAATGAGGTGATGGGCAGGGGGGGCTTACCACTCCACCATCGAGCTGTTGAGAGATTGTATCAAAGGAGGTGGATGTACGTCAGGTATTATGAATGTTCACGATGTGCGGATGCTACGACATACCAAGAAGCCACCTTGATACTGATCAGAATGTCAGGACCAGGGTCATCCAGATGCTCTTATTACAATTGGTGAAGTGTTTTGCTCACGTCTGGGACAGTCCTCCACGCGGTCTTATACCACTTCGACTCGGTATCCATATAATTGACAATGCGCGCCCTGAAAAACAAGACCTCGCCGATCTTGCCCTCCCTGATTGCCTGAGCGGCCTTTCGGTACACAGGTGCCATCTCATAATTCTCAGCGACGCGCCAGATGAGGCCTTTGGGCTTGTACTCGCTTTCGTATGTCCTGATCAGCTCGACGGCGCGCGCGACATCCGGAGCGATTGGTTTCTCGCTCAATACGTGCTTGCCCGCGGCCAGCGCCTTCAAGATTATGTCTGGTTGGGCAGTGATGGGGAGCGCAACGATGACGGCGTGGATGTCAGAGCGCGCGAGCAGTGCGCCGAGGTTCACGTCTGCGTCATCACAATAAACCGCTGGTGGGGTCGCCAGGTGTAGTGTGGTCTGCGCAGCGGTTGCAAGGTCGCTCGCGCTCTTCTCGGAACGTGAGTAGACGGCTTTGAGGAGGGGCGATGCGGGGAGGGCTGCAATCGCGGGGAGATAGGCTGGTTTGATATTTGGCGTCATCTGAATGTGAGTGGATGACCTAGAATGGGAGATTGAACACGGTGCGGCTCGCCTTCTTTTGCGTATATGCCTGCGCCGAGGATGGCGAAGCCGGGTGCGTCGGAAGCCATGGACGAAGAGCGGGGGATAAGTAAGTACTCTGCGAAGAATCGGTCTGGTTTTTATATATGCTGCCGTAGGGCAAAGGCACCTGACGCGGATTACTGGTGGATTTTATTATTTAAGAGCATGTGCATCAAGGCAAATACTTATTTGTGGGGAGATGGAAAAGAAGTTTGAGGAACTTGGAACGACAGCAACTGCCTTCTAAGTTCTTGACTCTCAGGACCCCACACTGCATCCAACGACCGTTTTCTCACAATTTCGCCATATATGGCAATAGCTTGTCTCAACATAGTACTAGTCTCAAACTAGTCTCATACTATATTTGAATCCCCGCGCTCGTTCTCGATAACAATTTTGGAAATCTCTATGCCATCGTTGAAACGTTGACGACTCACCTTTCCCATCGTTCGCGTCCAGTACGAAGCACCAGATATCAAAAAAGTAATCTAGCATCAGTGGTGAAGCAGTGACGCTCTTTTTTGACTAATTTTCCGAGTTATGTATTCGTGCGGGTTGCTTGCAGGTAAGTTGCATAAACAGACATGAGGCGAGCAAGGAGCAGCCTCCAGAGTCCAGCAGCTGGATTTGTGGTAGTGACATTCAATGCGCACGCTCTTTCTGCCGTAACTCCCATTGGGGCTCTCAGGGGGTGTTGGGAGCACGGTACCTCCGGCTCGTTTGCATTCAGAATCCGGATGCGACCACAATACTGATCACCAGATGTTTAGTTCCGTTCGAACACGAGCACCACGCCTAATGTATGCCTTCACCATTCATTTTATGCACGCAGTGAAAATATCGAAAGCGAATGATGTGGGACGGACAAGGCGTGCGCAAGAGGGGCTGTCTCGTCTGTCTCGGAGGAACTGTCGTGCAGCCTATACGCCGAGAGAACGGATAATTGTCGGAGCTTTGCAGTCAGAAAGCAGTGTGAAGTAGGCTCGTTTCCTGCTCGAGCACCATCTCGAATGCCAACGTTGTGGGCACTTAGACCCGCGTTTTGTTTTGAGACGGCCAGACAGCTAGAAGGCCCTTGACAAACAATGGTTAGTGGACGACCGAAGCGCGTCAACGTGCTTACTCCACCTGGGATTGGTGCTCAGGCCCATGGTCCGCCAATCGTGCTGTATCCCAGCGACAATCCGGACTATTCTCGGTGACCGTACCTCGGAACTCCCTTCTTTGATAACGGCATCCTGTTACTTGCTCTTCCGCCCTATCCTTTAAAACCCAGCGCCCCTTTCGCGCGAATGCTGCCCACTTTCAATTCACTGTCTTTCATCCTCCCGCCATTCACATTAATTTAGTCATGAGCAACACCTCCACCGTCTCCATAGCCGCCCAACTCCCGAAAGATTTTCTTTGGGGGTTCGCCACAGGTCAGTCTCTTCCGTCCTCGGAATCCGTTCCGTAAAACAAACGGAAGAACCACCCCTCCTCGACCCCGCATTCCCCACATGCACCCTCGGTCCCGTGCGCGCACGTCGCTGATACCGGCTCTCGCACAGCGAGCTTCCAGATCGAGGGTTCCACCAACGCCGACGGCCGTGGCAAGTCCATCTGGGACGATTTTTCCAAGGAGCCAGGTAAGACGCTCGATGGCAGGGACGGCGACGTCGCAACGGACTCGTACAAGCTTTGGAAGGAGGACATCGCACTCCTCAAACAATATGGCGTCAAATCCTACCGCTTCTCGATCGCCTGGTCCCGCATCATTCCCCTTGGTGGCCGCGGCGACCCCATCAACCACGACGGCATACAGTGGTACTCCAATTTTATCGACGAGCTGCTGGCCAATGGCATTATCCCCTTTGTTGTGAGTCTCCGGCCCATGTTTTAGCTTCTTCGGCTTCTGAATGTCCGTCGGGCGTGTACAGACTCTGTACCATTGGGACTTGCCCCAAGGTCTACACGATCGGTATGGAGGATGGCTGAACAAGGAGATCGTAAAAGATTTTGCCCATTACGCCAGAGTGCGTTTTCCTTGATCACTTTCTTGACGGAAAGTCGAGAGTCCATTCTAATCGAGATGCATCTCGTATCGGTTAACATAGGTGTGCTTCGAAGCATTCGGAGACCGCGTTAAGCACTGGTATGTGGTCCCTTAAAGATCCGGACACGACCACTTCGAACAAGTGACTCACTCCGGGTTTCAATGGACAGGCTGACGATGAATGAGCCCTGGTGCATCTCCGTTTTGGGTACATTCTCTTCCGATTTCTCGGATATATGTATTGGGCTCGATACTCATTCAAAATTTCAGGTTATGGCCGCGGCGTTTTCGCACCTGGGCGGTCAAGTGACCGAGAACGGTCGCCAACGGGCGATTCCTCGACAGAACCTTGGATGTACGTCGACATTAAATCCTGCTTATCGAGCACCCTATTGTATTTCGTCAAACGGGCAAATGCCCCTTTTTCTCACTTTCGTTGCCTCTCACTCATAGAGTCGGCCACCATGTGATCTTGTCGCACGCACATGCCGTCAAGGTATACCGCGAGGAGTTCAAGGCGCGTCAGGGTGGTCAGATTGGTATCACGCTCAACGGCGATTGGGCAGTCCCTTACGACGATAGTCCAGCGAGTGAGCTTCGTCGTATCCAAAAGCAATCCAAGCACTACTGATTATTCTCTTCCGATTCTGAAAGACGTCGAAGCCGCGCAACATGCGCTAGATGTCGCCATAGGTAAGCCGTATCTTTCAGCCTTAGCTCCACCTTAGCGCGCTCATCCACTTGACTTTTCCTTTCGTCTCTCTTTCCCCTGTTTAGGCTGGTATGCGGTGCGTGTCGCGTGTCGCGTTTTATTTTTGCTTTCTGCGCACGTCGCATGATTGACGCGTGCACCCGCCTCGTTTTCGCGTCCACAGGACCCTATCTACCTCGGCTGCTATCCGGAGTATATGAAGCAAATGCTGGGCGAGCGCCTTCCGGACTTCGCGCCGGATGAGTGGGCGGTCGTGAAGGGCTCGTCCGACTTCTATGGGATGAACACGTACACCACGAACCTCACGAGTGAGATGCTAGCCTTTTTATTTATTTGTTTCTTTTTTTTTTTTGCGTTGACATTGATATGATTTTCTTTGGTTGTAGAGGCGGGTGGCGACGACGAGTTCCAAGGCAAGGTCGAGTATACATTCACCAGACCGGACGGCACGCAGCTCGGCACGCAAGGTAAGTTGAGTCGATAGAAGCAGAAGAAGGTGACGGCAATTGGGGAGAACGTGCTTATCATACTCTCCTTCCTAGCACATTGCGCGTGGCTCCAGACATGTGAGTGGTGGTTCACATGCTCCGTTCGACCGCCCATTGACTTTCCGCGCAGACCCCCAGGGCTTCCGCGATGTGAGTTTAGTTGTACTGGGCATGGCCCACGGTTCGACCCGACTGACATTCTGGTTTTTGGGTTCTTCCCCTAGCTGCTGAACTATCTTTGGAAGGTACACCCTTAATTGGTTCCTTCACACCCCATATCTTTTGGGCTCACCGTTCGATTCCCCAATGTAGAGGTACCAAAAACCGATATAGTCAGTAACGTTCATCATTCCTTCCTTTTGGGCGGAACAAAAAAAAAATAGAATTGACGCTGACCATGAGGGGATGCACAGTGTGACCGAGAATGGGTTCGCAGTAAAGGACGAGCATAACATGCCCGTCGAACAGGCGTTGCATGACGTGGACCGCGTGGAATACTTCCAAGGTATGACGGCCGCGCTGCTCGCCGCTGCCGTCGAGGACGGAGTCGATATTAAGGCTTATTTCCCCTGGAGTGGGTGTTTGACTCTTCCTGCGTCCCGTAGCACTGACTGAAAAATTGAAAATGGGTTGCATCCCTCTTCAGGCTTGTTGGATAACTTCGAATGGTAAGCATTCATTTCTTTTTGAGAAATTGATTCTCCCTCCATTCTCGATAGGTGGGTGTAATGGTTATATTTTGACTGGTCCGTCTACAGGGCGGATGGGTATGTGACGCGATTTGGAGTCACGTACGTCGATTACGAGACGCAGAGACGGTACCCCAAAGATTCGGCGAAGTTCCTCACCAAGGTGAGACTTCTCCCTTTTCCTCCCCCCTCCTTTCTTGCGCTTTCGTCCTTCTGAGCAGAAGCAAAAGCCGACGACTGACGATTCGTTCGTTCGCACGCAGTTTTTCCGGGAGACCATCGAAGCGGACGAGCCATCGCACAGGCGTCAGCGGCGGCCGATGAAGCAAGTGCTGAACAGGATTGCAGGCGGGGGCGGCGCTGGTGCCGTGAACAATCTCGCTGGTGCGGCGCTCATCGGCAGTATTCAGGCTTGAACGCGACGTGTTGACAACCCATCCTTTCTTCTTTTGCACGGACCCGGATTCCGTTATCTTTTCTTCGTGCGCCTTTCCGATGTTGTATTTTTGTCCCCGGTCTGCAGCTGCCATGCTCCTAGTTGCTATCTCATGTTCCGTGGTGCTCGTCAAGTGGCGTGGTTCTTCTTCTTCGTTCATGTCTTCATGATTTGATCGCGACGATGGAAATGATGGTTCTGCGTGTTTTTGTCTGTGTATGTGTCGTTGTTCCCTGTTGTATCATTGGATGTGCATCTTTAGCAGCGTTAGTCGTTGTCTGTTGAGTCTTGTTTTTGGATGTTGCTGTAGTACTACGTATGCAATCGTGTCTTTTTTGTTGCTCGTGCCAACTCGGATGAGTTTAGGGTGCTGATTACATTTGGCATGTCTGAAAGTGTGTGCGATTTTGTGAGGAATTATGACGGTCTACGGGGGAGTTGTCACGGTTGCAGTATGGTCTGAATTGTTTTCTGGGGACGTTGTAATGAAACGTCTGTGAGGTTATAAGTAAGTCTTCTTGTGGCCATCCTGTCGGAAAGCGGGGACATTCGGCCGAGAACCGTGACAAAACAGGTATTGTGTGTTTAGCAAAGTATTTGTACTTCTCCGCATTTCCGTGCGCTTTTGTCACGGTTTACCCACAGAAAGAGACTTGACGTAATATTTGTAGAGATAATATCGAAAGTGATCGAGTCCCTCCCAAAGTGCTCGGCGGCGGACGACCTCGTCAAGTGGTGAGTGCAGGATCCATGTTCGCCTCACGATGTAGACACGACGAGCATTCGGGAAGGCAGAGAAACGGAAGGGAGTTCACAATTAGCCCGCTCGAAGCCGTGTGCGGCGCTCACGTTGTCCCGGAAGGAAATATAAAATCTGACATAAAATCGGCAACGCAAACCGAGACCAGAGTCATTTGCCCCGCCACAACCCTTCCCTCGATATCGCAATCGTCACTCAGTCACTTTGCGCGACTCTTTCCACGTCCTACCCGTGTTCCTCCGAATACATACCACGCTTGGCAGCTTTGGGGATGGCTTCCTACGCCCAGGATCCGAACAGACCCGCGGATTTCTCTGGCGCGGTCTCCGCATCGCACACCCAACTGCATCACCAGGACGGCGGGGACTCCGATGGCGAAGATGCCGCCGGTGGGAAGAAGAAAACTAAGGGCGCAAAGAGGAGGAAGGTTAATCATGCCTGTCTATACTGTAGGAGGAGCCATATGACTTGCGATGAAGGCCGGCCTTGTCAAAGATGGTGAGTATATTTGTATTTTTTTTGGTTTTCTTTTTTTTGTGTTGCCTGCGGGTGTATGCGGTTGCGGTGAATGAAAGCGTTTATTCTTGGGCGGCGTAGAAGATTTTCCTCGTGCCCCTAATCGTCAGGTAAAGTACATCGTCACGTAGCTGTCCCTTGCGAGCGTCTCTATTCTGTCGTAGCTTGATCTTGTCGTTAACTCGTCGTCTCTCTTTGCTTAGTATCAAGCGTGAGATCGGTCATCTCTGTCACGACGAACGTCGTCCGAGCAGAAGCGAGAAGCAGTCCGAGAGCTCGCCATCGTCTACTCAGTTGAACATGCAACGTACGTCTCCTGCTCTACTGTGCACCATGCCATTTCAAACAGTTACTAACTGCCACCACTCTCCTCAGAAGCGGGCTCCTCTTCGTATGCTGCCCAATCTATCCCAGCGGGAGGATGGCCGAGCATGTCCGTATCGCAGAGCGGATACATGTATCCGCAATTCGAGTCCTTTGGAAAAGAGTTCTCCGTCCTGTCGTGCGTCGCGTTCCCCCTGTCACCGTATTGACATTTGCTCATACATCATCCATCCGACCCATATAATTGTGCTCACGCTGCGCAGTGACTTCCTTGATACCCTCGACGAACAAGCCTTCTTCAACCCTCCCACTAGCGTCGCACCATCCTCCCTCGTCTCCGGCACCTACGCCAACCCCGAACCCGAGGTCCCTGCACCCCCCATCACAAATGCGACTCAGACCTCGCGAGAGACCTTGCTCTCCGAAACAAATCGGGAACAGGACGGCGCTGCCCAGCTTGCGCAGTCGCAAGAACGGTCATCATCAGCCCAGGATCAATCGGTTACGGTCGTCCTCCCCGCGGCCAGCATGACCGAAAAGTTCCTACTCACCGCAGCCGACCAAGAACCGGGTACTCGCGATGAGCGGTTGAAGCGGGTCATCAAGACCAAATATGAGGCAGGGCTGTTAAAGCCGTATAACTATGTTAAGGGGTACGCAAGACTATCGAGGTGGATGGACAGGAAGTGTGTCACCTTTCTTTGAGCCTTCATTGATCAAATAGTTTCTCATGGTTGCATGATTGGTTGCGTGCAGTGTATCACAGGAATCAAAACAACAGATCTTACAGCCATTATCGGTGCTGAGGCCGAAGTTCAGAGTGAGTATGCCCCCAGCATCTTATCGTGCTTCACTAGACTTAACTTGATTGCCGTCATTGATAAAAGGCTATCGCTCAGTCCTTGCGCGACATAGTGAGTATCTTTACATGTGTGGTTAGATGCGCCTGTAAACGAGTGTCTACAGGATCTTGTCTTCATTGAGGAGGCCTTCGAACGATTGCTGCTCGACTATGATCGCGTCTTTTCAGCAATGGGAATCCCTGCATGTTTATGGCGGCGCACAGGCGAGATCTATAAAGGAAATCGCGAGTTTGCGGAGCTGGTCGGCGTGGACGGGTATATGCTCCGTGATGTACGTCTCCGAATTCTGTTTCTTCTTTGCCTCTCATTGACCATATACTTCCTCAATAGGGTCGGTTATGTATCTACGAGCTCATGGCAGAAGAGTCCGCCGTCAACTACTGGGAGGTGAGTCCTCGACTACCTTTGAATACTCTTTTACGCATCGGAGGTTGACCTCTGCGCCAGAAATACGGCAATGTCGCCTTCGACTCGACGCAAAAAGCCGTGCTTACCTCTTGTGTGCTCCGGTTTAAACCCATGATCAGTGCTGCGTCGGGCACGAGCACGCCCGGGCGGCGCCTGCAACTAGGGACGGCCCCGAACGAGGAAGGCTTCATCAACTGCTGCTTCTCGTTCACAATTCGCAGGGATACGTGGGGCATCCCGAGCATGATTGTTGGGAATTTTATTCGATGTTGATGGCCTCTCGGCAGGCCCCTGGTGCGGGGGCGGTATAATCTACTAATGGCGGGGGAACAAGATAGACGATATTTACAGACGAACTTGGTGTATTTGTGCTTGGTTTTTGGTTTTTGGTTTTTATGTTGTGTGTATATGATACAGCGTATCTGCATACTGTTGCGATTCGTGGTCGTCTGTGCCTTCACACGGGGTGATCCCGAGCGCAGGGTTGACTGGGACATGAGTTATCCTGGGACAGAAACGCACTGCAACACCGGTCGTCACTTTCATCATGTGTTGAAGTCGATGAAACGGTCAGTACCATGAGAGTCTCTTCCAGGACGATTTACAGTAAATTTCTAAGTTGGTGAGGCGGTGACGGGACACTCATCACGTGTAATTATTGAACTCAGAACGACGGCTGGCGAAGTTCGCGTCCTCGCGACAAACTTAACTCCACGACCTACTCGCGCCCCAAACGGATGTCTTCAACCTTTCGCATCATTATACGAGCTCGGGACTAAGTATGACGAAAACCACAAGGGTACCCATTCGGCACGCCTTCTCGTCCTGGGACTCGCGTTCCATCTCGTCTACATCGGCACCGTCTTTGACTGCTACTTCACGAGTCCCGTGGTGCATGGTATGCGCCCGCACAGGCTGCCAACAGCGGAGGCAAAGCGTCTTGTACTGATAATTGGTATTTATCCCGTCCCTAGACGGTCTTATGTGAGCGTCGGCGTTCTGACCGCATCCTAGGTGACGGCCTGCGTGCCGATTTTGTGTTTAGTGCTAATGCCAGCGCGATCGTGCCCGAAGCGCCAGAACGAGTTGCTCCATTCTTGAGAGACATTGTCGAGGTGTGTGTTTGATTCGCAGGTGTGTTGTTACGCAGATGGTCAGAAAAATTTGTCCTGTGAACAAGACCAGAGGCGCGTACGGTATCTCGCATACGCATGTGCCAACGGAGAGTAGACCAGGGCATGTAGCTACCATCGGTACGTCTTTTATACTATGTTTTCGGAATCATGCTGATGCATGTCGCAAGCCGGTATGTATGAGGATGTTTCTGCCGTAACGAAGGTTGGTACATCACTTTTCACCCTGCACTAAAGTTATGAACTTTTAATGGTCAGGGATGGAAAACAAATCCTGTAAGTCATGGTATGCGTTGGCTCTGCTCGTGATACGATCTTCGTTTGCTAGGTTGACTTTGACTCTGTTTTCAATCAATCGAGTCACACATTCTCCTTTGGTTCTCCGGACATACTTCCCATGTTCTCACATGGCGCGACTCCAGGTAAGGTAAAGATGTGGTGTTACAATGAAGAGGAGGAAGATTTCACTAAAGGTATCCAGTTTTACTATATTTGATTACTTTTCGATGGTCAACTTCCTCTTGACGCGTATTCTGGCATAGATGCTACGGCGCTGGACACTTGGGTTTTTGATCACCTCGAGGCGCTGCTGCGCAACGCTACAAGAGACCCATTATTGAATCAACAATTGCATGAAGACAAAGTCGTCTTCTTCCTGCACCTGCTTGGGCTGGATACTACAGGTCATTCGTACAGACCACATTCTAAGGTTAATACAAAAGACTCTTCAACGCGCCTCCGACGACATTCATCTTCTGTGACAGGAATATATGAACAACATTCGCGTCGTAGATGATATAGGTCGTAAAACAGAAAGCCTTATATCCCAATTCTACGGCGACAAGGATACCAGTTTCATCTTCACAGCTGACCATGGTATGTCTCGAATCGGAAACCACGGTGATGGAGGTGAGTTTTTGGGATCAGTCTTGTACTCTTCAAACTCTCGTTTCTTAACATCTTCTTGTGAAGATCCCGATAATACCCGGACACCTATCATAGCTTGGGGAGCTGGGATTCGGCGTCCTCTTCCCTCCTCTTCCCCTGTTGATGAGTATTCCGAACCTTGGAATCTCGGTCATCTTGCTCGTCGCGATGTCGAGCAAGCAGATATTACAGCATTAATGTCTGCGTTGCTTGGTATCGACTGGCCCGTCAACTCTGTAGGGGTGCTCCCAGATGTGGACCCAGACATGGAGGGATATCTGAGGATGACGGATGGAGACGCGGGTATTGCGACGGCCGCACTTACCAATGCGAAAGTGAAGGATTTATTTACTTCTGAAAAGATTTGCTGCTGATGCTGGCAAGTGTACGTTCCGCCAGGTCATTTTGGAGCACTATCGGGTCAAGCATAGTTTGAAATTTTCCCTCGTCCTCCGGTCCCGCCGCTGATATGAATATCACTGTAGACTTGAAGAAGACGCACACACTTTTCTACAAGCCGTTCAAAAGCTTTGATCACCTCTCTGCATCAGATGACTATCCAGGCTCTTCGAGGATTGCTGAAATTGAGCGACTCATTTTTGAAGAACGATTTCATGAAAGTCGACGGCGTTCTTCTGAGCTCATCAAGATGGCTCTACAAGGCCTGCGATATCTTGAAACGTGAGTGCTTTACTATATATCTAGATGCATCTGCAATCAACTTGAAGCCTCCGCAAGGTATGACCGTACTCTTATACGCGCTATTGTCACCATCGCATATACTGGGTGGATAGCATTCAGCGCGGTATTCATTCTAGCGCCGCGTAACCCTCTTACAGAATCGTCGCAAAGACATTCCGCAATATCCTTTCTACTCGCTTCAATGCTTATCATATCCTGGATACTTTTTGCCCTACAGAAGGCTCCGTGGACCTTCTACATCTACACTATATTTCCTTTATACTTCTGGAATAAAGTAATCGTCCAGATTTGGAGGGCTTCATTGCCTTGGACGAAAATGATGAACGTTCATGCATCCCGATGGCTGAAAACCGCCATTGGAGGGGCGCTGGTTGTTATTACATTGCAAAGCATGGTGGTACGATTTCTACCATTCCGAATCTTGACGATCATGGCTGATATGTAATTTCTGAATACAGCTTGGATACACTCATCGTACTATCTGGAGCGTCGGGTTCATGATCATTGGAATTTTATGGCCTCTCACCTCATGGCCCGAGGGCCTGATTCGTCGAAAACCCGTTCTCTTTATCTCCTGGGTGTCTCTGTGTATGACAACAGCCGTTTTTCCACTTTTGCGTGTCGACCCTTCGGAGAACTTAGGTGTTATGTAAAGATAAACCAAACCTTTTCTGTTCATGTTCTTGTGAAGCTGATATCACCCGAAAAATTGTAGTCTCCTAGGCGGGTTGTGTATGCTCGCGACTGGTTTTGTGGGCAGGCGTCGCATCCTTTCCAAGGCAGGTGGATCTGCGTCACTCCGCGATTTGCTCGATTTTCAGGCAAGTTGGGAGCCCTGTTTTATCTGATCCGATCTTCTAACACACTTGCATCTTTGCAGCTAGTTCTGATTGTGGCAAGCATGTCTGTGACGGCAAGCTCCGTATGGAATTTGCAGGCCAAAAGAGGTCTACCCTTGATGAACCAAATCCTTGGCTGGATTGTTCTCAGTGCGTCGTCTTAGCCTTTTCTTCCTCAAACTTACTCTAAATATGAACTTCGCTCAGTGACGGCGTCGATTTTCCCGACTGTTTACGGCGTCTATTCTGCATCGGCCGAGTGCAGATTCCTCGTCTACTTTTTGACATTTTGTCCTTGCTTCGTCATACTATCGATCCGCAGCGAAGGCCTATTCTATTTGTCATACTGCGCGACCCTATTCCTTTGGGTCAAGGTAGAAGAAGCTGTGCGTCCTCGACCAGTCCAGGTGGCGCGCCCAGGTGATGGCAATCATACTGTGCGAACAAAGTTGAGCGAGGAGCGAAGTTGGAATCCAAATGGATACAGAGCAGCCGATGTCAGGATCGCTTTGTTTTTCTTGTTCTTCGTCCAGGTTGGATTCTTCGGTACCGGAAAGTGAGTTCCATTGTTTGGTATCCGTCAAGCGAACTTATTCAATGAGTTCTCCAGTGTTGCGTCAATATCGTGAGTGCTTCCGTGGGTATCAAGGCATTGTTTTAACTGGGACACGATTTAGATCGTTCTATCTGGAGCCCGTATATCGTCTGGTGCCCATCTTCAATCCTTTCCTGATGGCCTCGCTATTGGTGAGCGTTGATAATTGTTGCAATGGCAGTGATCCCTCATCATTAGTACTCTCTGCAACAGATCTTCAAAATCCTCGCTCCTTATGTGCTTCTTTCCGCTGCCTTTGCGACTCTCAACGCCCGATTAGGCATGCCTCCTTTTGCGCTGTTCATGGTTGCCCTCACCTTGACCGATGGTATGCTTCCTTCTCTACCTATTCTATCCATGAACTAAAAGCACGTTCGGCAGGGATGACAATGTCGTTCTTTTTCAACGTTACTGACACCGGTAAGTCTGATGCTGCATGATGCTTCTACAATGCTCAAGCGCTGACGGGCCGCACTTTGCTTGTAGGTTCCTGGCTCCAAATTGGCCAGTCAATCTCGCATTTCTGCATCACTTCGCTGCTGCTGGTGTTTTCGGCCGGAATTGCTGCTGCGGGAGAACTGCTTATGGGAGACAGCCATGTGCGGATATATTCGAAGGCAGAATAAAACTGATTTTTGTCCAGAGAGCTCAATAGGTGACGATTTCGGTGTAACAATACTTCTAGGGCGGAATGGCTCGTTTCTCTCATCATTTTTGTTGCCTCGCCGAATATACCATTGCATACTCTGAACCCCTGTGTTACAATTTTGGTTCTCTCAACCCGTCTCTCATGCCCCCGCTTCCCTTTTGCTNCNCNTTNNCACTCNNNNCCANTGTACNCGNCNANGNNNCNGTNTGNAGCNGGANNNNTTGCNGCTNGNNNTCNTGATGNTCGGAATCATNATGGAAATTGNGTGCGCTGAGNNNGTGG
>SGPL01000003.1:0-48926 GCA_004802705.1 Bondarzewia mesenterica | reverse complement strand
CNTTNAACGANNGNACGTNCTGCTTGGTGNACACCAATTCACCATGTCNTCCCAGAAACTCTCTCCCCAAGGGAAACGTCTGCGTGCCATCATCATCACAGTGCCGATAATTGTCGCTACCTCCCGTCGGTACCCCTCCCCCCTTCAGTTCCGCGCCAATCGCTGATCACGTTTATTTCAAAACTCGCTCGCATGCTCCCGGAACCAACTCGTATAACTCACTCTGCATGCACTGGGTGTGCGCGCACACATATAGTGGTCTTGTATCAGAGACTGGTGCTTGGAAAGCCGCAGCGCACGGTGCCGCGAACGGCGGAGNAGGAGGCGAGGGCAGGCTTNTAGAGTTCAAGGCGAGGACGCAGGACACGGAANTTGAGAAGCCATAGCTGTCCTCCTTACATCCCACACACGCATGCGCACGCATGACGTACCNACATGGCAATCCAANCTCCAAGTCCGACGCATGAGGCCAACGTTTGGGAGGTTTTGAGAAAAGAGAATGTATATGATAGCTCTATCGTGCTTCTGGGTCCCAGCCGCCACCTAACGCCCAGCAATCCCATCTATCCTCCTTCCCCTACTCTGTTCTGGTTGTCCAATAGATGCAAGGCAGTGAGTGGAGGTTTTTATTTGCCTTCTGCCTCTTTGAGAATGCGCACGCCAGCTATTCTCGCGGGGTTGAAGGACCGATCACAGTCTGCGTATGCTGCGCCTGCGCCAAAACCGGTGGTGAGCGCAATCGGCCACGCTCGCCCTGCATAGGTTCACACGTGAGTACGACAGTGATAGAAGGCAACCTGGTAGTTGTGGGCCGTGACGTTGGTGAAGAGAGGGCACGCACGACGGAAGAGAATGACGGAGGCGACGACGCCTACGCTGAAGCCGATACCACTGCAAAGTGCACACAGCGAGAATTTGTGTGAGCTTGCGAATGTCGATAAAGAAAATAAAAGACGACACGCACGACTTGACGAGCAGATCCGCCACTGCGTTATTCGACGACGAGCGTCAAATGTGTTCACGTGTGCACCATGAGAAGGACGCGACGATGAAGAACGGTCAAGAAAGACACCTACGGCAACGATCATACTGCCAAATTTCGAGTTTCAGTGTCAGGATGGAGGGGGTATGCAGTGGTGTAGAAAAAGTACCTTTTGTGCGACGATATCTTCGCTGGAATTCGGCCTGAGGGAGTTGGAGGACATGGCGGTCGGAGGTGGAGGTAAATACGAGTAAATACGTCACGACTGTTGGCTTGAACCGCGCCGAGAACGACCGTCGTACCGGCCAGATCCTGACTCTTTCCTGCCAGTCTTCCTCGTTTTCTTCAGCTGGCTACTTTGCTCATTTGTTTCCTTTCAATATTTGGTGTTACTTTTATCGCGGAGACTCAGTGGAAACGAAGGTGCACGGGTTTCCAACTGACCCGGAGTTTGAGACTTGCGGATACGGATTGACGGGATACCTCATCCCGAGCGCGCAGATCAAGCACCCCTCTCCTCTCCCAGTCGATCATGCTGCACGCGTCTACGGCGATACGGAGGTTTGGAACAAGGATCTCTCTCTACTCGGCATGCAAGCCTCACGAAGGCTTTGAGGCTTCGTCCGTGGATTGAGACTTGCGGATACGGATTGACAGGACACCCCATCCCGAGCGCGCAGATCAAGCACGCGCCTACGGCGGCGATACGGAGGTTTGGAACAAGGATCTCACCCTACTTGGCATACAAGCCTCGCGAAGGCTTTGAGGCTTCATCTAGCTTCGTCCGTGGATTGCGGGCACTCGTTTTCGTTGACCTCACGATGGGCTGCTCGTGGCGCTCTTCAGAATCACAATTTCTCATCATACAGTGCGGGACGATGCATCACTTGGGCTCCATCCAAGCTCCACCTCTCTATACAACTAGTTCGCTTCCGAAAGATTGGTGTCGCCGGACGCCGGACGGCGCTTCAAGCGCGCAAGTAACTTCGTTGTGCGTATCGTGACTCGCCTTCAGGACTTTGCTTCGCAACTGTTTACCACTGTGAGGTCGCCTCGGTAGGTCACGAATCTGTTGCTTTCTAAAGTCTCTACAAAGGGAGTTCTTAAGGAAGGTCTTGCGGATGGCGGCCGATTGGTGCCCACTTTGTCCAGATTGACACCGACGGATCCAAGTTCGCATCTCTTTCACGGACCTGGTCGCCAGTTCGCAGGCGCATCTTCGGTACTTGATCCCGAAAGCGCCCTTCTCTCCACCTGCATGGCGCGCATGAACGGCCAATGTAAGTAGAGCGGTAGGGCGCGAGGGAAACTCTACTCTCTCAACAGGCTATTCTGGGAACGGCGTGTGCTAGGCCAGGCGCGTATCTGCGTGAACACCAGTGATATCTGATATCGCTGAGCTCTCGTGGGTCTCTGCGTGGTCGTCTGACCACCCACTTCGCGCAGATTCACCCAGGTCTCGTTGATTGGGGATATATGTGGGCCTGCTGCGTTGATAAGTGCGTTGTGATGCACATCGTAGTGTTTGGGTGAAAGGAGCGGACCGGATGCTGTGAGTCAAAGCGTACCTCTCTGTCAGGACTAGTCACGGTTCATGTAGTTTATCTGGATCTTCCGCCATACATTTGAGAATCGACGCGCAGCAGACGAAGGAATTTGATGATCATGCCGCGGACGTGGAAGGTACGTATGTACTGTAAAGGCCCGAACTACATGTTCCGCGGTGCCTTGGCCCTCGGCCTACGTGTCGGTCTTGCCCAAAGGATGATATGATTCAAACTTGTTCGCAGCCGAAAGCGGTGTGGAGATCTAGGGAGACCTGCACGAATAGCTCACGAACGTGTCTTGCGGGCGTAGAGCGCCTCGCCCGAGAATATGATCTCTTTGTGTGGTGGGCCATTGTTCCCCCTTTTGAAGGCCGTCGATGACCGAGTTCTGTACATGTACATAGTATCACGAACGAGTCATGGCAGCGCTAGCCCGACAGAGAAGCGCGGGCGCCTATAAACGTGCGGGGGATCAAATGAAGGCTGTTAGCTGTTAGCTCCGCTGCGCTACTTTGATAAGTGCCATGTACATATGATGACTCGGCGTTCTCTCTTTCACAATGCCACCCATAAGCTAGTGATACATCTATTTGTCTCGAGGTGCCCGTACTTATTTAACGGTTGCCGGGTGGTGGAAACAGAGTCGTCCATGTCCCCCTCCTCACGGTTGCCTCCCCACCCTTCACTGCTCTCTGAGTATACGCACGCGGGACGATGATCGTGTCACTGTCAATCCTGGACTCTGTCGCGGACGAGCATGTCAAAGGCTCTGGGAATAGCTCGCGCTCGCGTGGTAACATGCACACTCTGCAACGTGCAGCGAACCTGCTCACGAGTCGCGGACGACCGCGCCCGGAGCTGACAGAGTCCCTGCTCGAAATCTCGGCAGAGTCATCCTCACCCGATACGGCAGCTCACGAGCCCACACCACACCCTTTGCCCATGCACTCACGCACCAGCAGCGAGAGCAACGCGCGGAGCCTCGCGTCCATCCGGCGCAAGTTGCTCGACGTCAAGGCGGGCGCGTCGGCGTCGTTGGCGAGCGGCGTCCAGGTTGCCCGGTCAAGGTCGTGGCGCTTTGCCTCGGAGCGCGAGCGCGACGTCCCGAATAGGAAACTCCACGCGCGTAGCATGTCAGAAGCCCTTCCAGCACGGCCCGTGCCCTTTGATGTCGCGAGCAGTAGTGCGTCTGCTCCTTCCACCTTCGACACTTCACAAGACATCATCGGCACGAGGCCCACACCAACACTTATAAACCCGAGCACGAGCACGAACATCATGGATCTCGTCCCAGAATCCCCTGCCCAGGTCTCAGACGATCCTGCCGCCCGGACACCCTCCATGGCAGATTTTACGGTTCCACAGGTGTTGCAGCAGGGCACTTCCATGATCAAGGTGTCGGCGAAGAGGCAGAAAAGGGTCACGTTTAGGTTAGACCCTGCTCAGGGCCAGATAATATGGGAGGGCAAGAAACACAGAATCAGTGCGTGCTGTTTTCGTTTCGGTGCTGAACTTTGTTCACACTCCCGTACAGTACCTATCGAGAATATCAAGGAGCTACGCTCTGCATCCGATGCTCGATACTACCGCGAACAGTTCCAGCTCTCTCAGGAGTACGAGAGTCGGTGGCTGACCATCATATATACCCTCGACGGGCAATACAAGACTTGGCACGTCATCGCCCTCAGCAAGGACGTGTTTCAGATGTGGGATTACACTCTGCGGAAACTGTATGCCGTGCGTCGGGCGCTCATGAGTGGTCTCGGCAACGTCGAGTTGAGGGAGGCGGTGTGGGAGAAGCAGTACTGGAAAGGCGCGGACGACGAGGCTGATCAGAAGCTGTACTTTGACGATGTCGAAAAGTTGTGCAAAAGACTGAACATCAATCCCTCGAGGGAAGATCTTCTGCGACGGTTCCAGGTTTGCCTTTCGTTTATTTTATTTCCTCTTCACAAAAAAGCTGATGTATGCTTTCCCCCCCTTCGAATCGGGTTGTGACAGCAAGCGGATTCCCAGAGTCGCGGATTTTTGGACTTTGCCGATTGGCAGCGTTTTGTCAAATTGCTCAAAACTCGCCCGGAGCTCGATAGGCTGTACAAGAAACTCTGTGCATCAAACGGTGGCNCGTTCAATTTCAAGACGTTTGAGCACTTCATGCGCATGCATCAGAAGGTACTTGCCCTCATTTGCCTATCTTTTCGATTGGTGCTACTTTACTTGATCAAATTTACCTTATTTTCTATCGCTGTTCACCGATCGTGATCGCTGACGCTTTCTGAAGTCAACAGCGTCCCAAGCCGAGCTCGAACGCATATTCAATTTCTATGCGGCATCGAAAGGTGCTGAAAAAGTCTCGTTTCCCATTGAGCTCGCGCTCAAGGATCCGTCGTCTAACGCTCAACCCACGCCAGCTCTACCCTCCTTTTCGACTCAGCCCAATGCACAGCCATCCTCGCCGCCAGAAACCGCCCAGCCCCAAGCAACACCTGATCCATCTCCGCCCGCTCCATCATCTGAATCACTGTCGCAGGCGGTTCTCTCCCTTGAAGGTTTCACTTCTTTCCTCTTATCGACAGACAACGCGGCTTTTGTGGACCATCATGGTAGGATATACCACGATATGACACGGCCGCTGTCCGAGTATTACATTTCTTCGTCGCACAACACGTATTTGGTGGGTCACCAGCTAGTGGGTGTCAGTACGGTCGAAGGGTATATCCGGGCACTGTTGCACAGCTGTCGCAGTGTGGAACGTACGTATCTTCATTATTCTATCAACTTGAGCTTCATGAACGGCATTGTCTAATTTCTTTTTGCTTATTACTGTTGATAGTGGACATTTTCGACGGCGACATCGAGCCCGTGATTTACCATGGCAAGACGCTCACCTCAAAAGTGCCCTTGCGCGAAGTCTGTCAGGCAATCGCGAAGTACGCTTTCGTGGTCTCGCCGTACCCGATCATTATCTCTGCGGAAGTGCACTGCAGCCTGCCGCAGCAGGAGCTGATGGTTACGATCATGAAGGAAGTATTTGGGGACGCGCTCGTGAGCGCCCCGTTGGACGACCGCCCGAAGATTGAGGTGCTGCCGAGTCCGGAACAGCTGAAGGGCCGGGTGTTATTGAAGGTGTGTTGTCTTCCCCATTCGTCCTTCACTCATATCTTGCGTGAGACCATGTGAGGTGATTGCTAAGTTTTATTTTATTTTGTGTGAACCTGTAGGCGAAGAATTTGTATGTGTCGGAGAGCGAGGGCATGAGGACGAAAGAAGTCACGGTTGATACCGAGTCGTCTACGACATCCGAGACTTCGTCAACCGATAGCGAAGTCCTGTCCGGTATGCCATTTTCTCTCCCCATATATGCTGGCACCTCATCTAGAGGCATAACAGAGCTCAAGCAAGAATTCAACAAAGCTCGGAACGTCCTCTCCCGGCACAAGTCCAATAGACGGCCCTCGTCCGCATCCCAGACCAGTGAGCACCCAAAGGTCCGCATGTCGCTCGCGCTCGTCTCGTTGCTCGTCTACACCGTCGGCGTCAAATGCCGCGGGCTCAACAAGAAGGAGCAATACGCGCCCGAGCACGTGTTCTCGCTGTCGGAGAACACGGCGAACAAGATGTTCAAGCAGGGCGGCATGGCGGACCTGATCAAGCACAACCGGACGCACCTCGTGCGAATATATCCCAAGGGTCTCAGGCTCAGTTCGTCCAACTATGAGCCCCATCGGTATTGGTCTGCGGGCGCGCAGTTGGTGGCGATCAATTGGCAGACTTTTGGTAGGTGGTATTTTCGATTGTGAGCATGAGAATCAGGCTGACGAGAGAGCGTAGATTTGGGGTACATGATCAATCATGCGATGTTTCAGCGAAATGGGAGGTCCGGGTACGTGCTGAAGCCTTTGGCGTTGCGGTCGCTCGACAAGGGGCTTCTGGGAAAGCGGACGAAGCATTTCCTGGATGTCACCGTGCGTCCTTCTCTCCTCCCAGATGTATCCTCGTTTCCCACGCTGATCGAATCCTCGCAGGTCATCTCCGCGCAACAACTTCCCCGGCCCAAAGATGCTCACGGTCGCGAGATCATTGACAAGTCCGTCATCGACCCCTTCGTTGAAGTCTCCGTGCACGTCCCCGACTGGACCCAAACTCCTTTGTCCCAAACACCACCACCACTGGTCTCTCGTATTCCCCGCCGAGCACGCCAGGCAGCGCGGCGTTGAGCGCGACGACGGCGCGCACGGTTTCGTACAAAAACGAGCGTGGTGAAGAACAACGGGTTCAATCCCGTGTGGGAGGAGGCGATGAGCTTGCCATTCGACTGTGTGGGCGACATGAAGGATCTCGTGTTCGTGCGCTTGGCAGTGCGCGAGGAGGGAGAGGACGAGAAGGAGCCGCTGGCGGTGTACTGTGTCAGCTTGGGTAGCTTAGAGCAAGGTATGCATCTTTATGACGCGGCTTTTCTTTTTCCTTGAGGCGGCTCGCTAACTGGTTTTTTCTCTCTTTTTTTTTGAAAGGCTTCCGGCACCTACCCCTGCATGATGCTCAACAGTCTCAATATCTGTTTTCTACGCTTTTCGTGCAAATCAACATCCGCGACGCTTAAATTGATATCTTCCTCAAGTTGTCTTACGATCCTGGCGCGGCCACAACATATGCATATTGTTCGCACTGTAATACCCACGCACATCCGATAATAATCCTCTGGCATCTCTCATCCACCCGTCTACGATGTGTATTTTTGGCATCTCTTGCTTGCTCGGTACCTTATACTCTCCTTCGCACTCACTTAGCATTTGCATCCGAATCACGCCTCCACTCTATCCTCTTGGGCTTTACTTGCACTCATTGTCTATATCTCGATCTGCATCGGAGGTCGAGTGTGATGGGCTCCCGTTCCTCTGTCGTTTTAATTCAGATACGTACAACTATATATATATACCACCAACGCAGCAAAATCAGAATCCAAGCATAGTTAATTTATTCTCACATACAACAGAGGGGTGTTAAGCATTCTCGAGTAAATGGGGGAAGTGTACATTCTTGAACTGTCTGCAAGCAGCAAATAGCAAGACAGGGGATGAATCAATGAGAGGCCAAGGGAAAAAAAGACAGGTTGTGATGAGGTCAAGGAAGTTAGATACGATTTATAAGAAAGAGATGGAGAGATGGGAACGATATCGACGTGAAGCACATGAAAAAAATTTAGTTCCGTGATAAATGTGCTGATTGGGCGACCAGGTTACTGAGGGGGTGGAGTAACAGGGCCTGTGTGAGACATTTCGAGAAGGTTCAGCGATTAGATAAGGTAATCTATGAAATCATGCGCACCAAAAAGGCCTGCGCGAGGGGGTGGGACGACAACTGCAGAGGGTGCTGAGCCTCGTGCTTGGGTTGCCAGCAGCGGGTTAGCTGATTGAAGGTGGAAGACAAGTCATTTTCACACAGGATTTAAGATGAAAGGCTCGGGCGGATGCTCACGTCTCCATTGGGCCCAGGATGGAACATCGGGCTTGGGAGGCTGGGGCGGAGGAGGCGCGGCGGGCGGTAGTGCGGCGGGNTGTTTGCCCTTGTTCTTGTGGGGGCGTTCGGGGCGCTTGTGGACGACGCGCCAGCCGGGTTTGGCGGGTCCTAGATCTTCGAGTGGGGGTAAGGCTTCGGGAGGGCCTTCGGGTGCTGGGAGCATCTCGGGAAGAGGCATCTGTGGCATGGCACAGAGTGAGATGAGGGTGTGGTGGGGTAAGAGGGAAATGTGACGAGATCACCTTGGGACGCCAGTCCGGAGAGTATTCGCCGCCTGCGCCATGCTTCGATTTGACGGCCATGAGTTCTGCGATTTCGCTGGAGTTGTCGTGAGTGGTTGCAGAAGTATATCGCAGGGTAGGGAGCACGCATGGCAATGTGAAAACGAGCGAAGAGACGTACTGTTGAAGCGCCCTGCGCTCATCGCGCAGCTTTCCTACTTCTTGGAGTAGGATGCGCACTTCGCTTGCGAGAGCTTTGCTGAAATCGTTCAAATACCTATCGACGGAGGCATCGGTAATCTCGATACGGACACATCTATGGAAGATGCTATTAGCAAATGAACAAACGTACTTTGGTGGTGGACCCGCAAAGGGTCCTTGTCTCGGCGATGAAGCAGCCATCTAGTGCTGGGGATTCAGTACTTGGAGGATAGTGATGAGGTGACACAGATTGACCAGGATGATTCCGATGCTTGAAGGAAACAACAAGTTGAACTATTAGTTGTGGCTGAGGAACCCTGCCGACGCTCCGAAAGCGGAAGTATGCGTGCAATTCTAACCTTTTGTTCATTAAATAATTCTTCTCGCTCCGCTCTGAGAATATAAATACGTGACATTCATGTGCATGAAGGTTGAATGTATAACAAATTGAATATAACAAATTGAACGTATGATACATAAGTTATGTAGCTTGCATCCCGATCTGACTGACAAAATCATGACTAAAGTATGGATTTGAAGCCATTTCTGTGGTAAATTCCCGAAAGTTTTAGCCGCGCTATCCTGCCGTTTATGGTAAGCATACATAGACTTATATGTGCATGTGACAAGTATATTGGATTCTTGGGTGACATGTTACGATTACTCATATTTGAGGCTTAGTCCACCAACGTTTCCTTGATCTTTCTCTTTGTTTCATCCCATGTCCGATGCAGAAGACGACTCGCACTACCAGAACGGTAGTTCTGATCCCTTGCGCCACAATGAGGATGAGGGGGAACGTGAGCAGGAGCAGGAGCAGGAGGAGCAGTATGAGAGAGGGAACGCCAAACAGAGGCGGCGAGACTATGACGAGGATGAAGAAGAGGATGATGAGGATGATGAGGAATATGATGAGGACGAGGATGAAGACGAAGACGAGGGTGTTACACGTGGACTTAAGAGACAGAAGGTACGTGTCGAAGGCTTAGGTTTCTTGTTCATTGTTTCATTCATGTTGAATATAGCGCCGTCATAAACGTTCGACTGTTAACCGTTTCCTGGATGTCGAAGCCGAAGTGAACGAGGAGGAAGAGGAAGAGGAAGAAGAGGAAGAGTACGGTCGAGGTGCGTCTCAATTTCCAGTATCGCCCTTGACTTGTCTTACCGTCTCCTACAGACGAGTTCATCGCGGAACCTGGAGTTGAAGGAGATGAAGAAGATGCTGCGCGAAGATCTGTAGCTCATGCGCGACTTGATAGACGAGAACGGGAGCTTAACGACCAGGATCTGGCTCGTATTGCTCAGGACTTCAGCCAACGTTACAAGCGTACGGCGGTCCGTTATACAGGTGACATGAACGAGGTCCCGCAACGCTTGCTCATGCCATCTGTAAATGATGCCAATCTCTGGCAAGTGCGGTGTAAGGTGAGTCTACTGCCACCGATATATGATTTAATTCTAAATGTGCTGTTCAGCCCGGCAGAGAACGCGACCTTGTGTTCAGTCTCATGCGGAAGTCCCTCGACCTCGAATTCTCTAATCGACCACTCCAGATTCTTTCGGCCTTTCAACGCGACTCCCTGACCGGAATGATATACGTGGAGGCCCGGAGTGCAAAGCAGGTGACAGAAGCTTGCCACGGTCTTGTCGGGATCTATCCCGGTCGTGGAATTGCTTTGGTCCCGATCGAAGAAATGGCCAGCCTTCTCCAAATTAAGAAGCAAGACTTGACTGTGACTCCAGGGAGCTGGGTACGGATCAAGCGTGGAAAGTATGGAGGTGATTTGGCACAGGTCATGGATATCACGGAGAACGGCGAGGAAGTTGGCCTGAAATTCATACCTCGTATCGACCTTAACCCCAAGGACGAGGGTTCACTAGAGGGCAAGAAGCGGAAGAAGGTCGGAACGACGACGTCCACAGGCATGCGCCCACCACAACGATTCTTCAACTACGAGGAAGTTGTGAAGGTATACGGGCGAAAGTTGGTGTCGAAACGTAACCAGGTGTATGTCTTCCAGAACGACACTTACAAGGACGGCTTCATTGAGAAAGACTTCCGCTTGAACGCTCTCTCTCTGGAGAACGTCAACCCGACGCTTGACGAGATCACGCACTTCACGAAGGGCGCAGATGGCGCGGAGGGGGAGAATACCGTGGACCTCTCAATTATCGCTGAGGCATCACGAAAAGCCGCAATTGCGGTACTTCAACCCGGTGACCATGTGGAGGTGTTTGAGGGCGAGCAGTCTGGTGTTCATGGTATAGTGGAGTCCATTACACAGGACATCGTCACTGTTAGTCCAGTTGGTGTCGACCTCGAAGGTCAAAAGGTTCAAGTTCCCGCGCGGAGCGTCCGCAAGAGGTTCAAACCTGGAGATCACGTCAAGGTCATGGCGGGCAAAAACGCTGATGAGACAGGTTTGGTCGTCTCGGTCGCGGATAATGTCGTCACTTTCTTGTCCGATATGTCAATGCAGGAGGTATGTGCAATGTCTTATCGTCTTCACTGGAACGTATGCCTACGAACATATAATAGGTCTCTGTCTTCTCAAAAGACTTACGTGAAGCTGCTGAAGTCGGCTCAGGGACCAATATCGTCGGTGATTACGAGTTGCACGATTTGGTTCAACTAGAGTTAGTCTTCTTTCCGCTTTTCTTTCTAATCTTCTCACATCTTCTGCAGCCCTCAGACAGTAGGCGTCATCTTCAAGACCGAACTCGACTCCTTCCGCGTTCTAGATCAGAACGGCCAAGTCCGCTTGGTTCAACCACATCAGATCTCCATGCGACGTGATTCTTACCGAGCCATTGCTACTGACTCTGAGGGTCACGAACTCAGAATCAACGACAATGTCAAGGAAACTGATGGAGAGGTAAGATTTCCATTGGTTTGTGCCTTCAATTTGGATATAAATCAAGTTTTTTTTTTTCAATAGGGCAGGAAAGGTCGTGTGCTGCACACACATCAATCCTTCTTTGCGTTCCTTTACAATCGTGATATCGCTGAGAATGGTGGTGTCTTTGTGACTCGAGCTCGGTCACTGGCGTCGCTTGCACCTAAGGGCAACATCCTGAAGCCTGGCACAGATCTCTCAAAAATGAACCCTGCACTCAATGGCGGCATGGTGGGCTCTGGCAATATTGGCAGAGGCCCCAGGGATCGCCTCATTGGTGTCACTGTCACTGTCGTCAAAGGCCCCTTCAAGGGGTACGTCGGCACTATTAAGGATACTAATGGTCCTATCGCTCGCGTAGAGTTGAATACGGGAAACAAAATCATTACCATTGACAAAGACAAGGTGAAAAGGCGAAAGTAAGTGCCAATGTCATGTCCTTCGTTCCACATTTATTTATTGTGTTGTTGCCAGTCCCAGTGGAAAACTAGAACTCCTCGAAGCGTACGGGAGCATGGGTCCCCCACATGGTGGTTTTGGTGGAAGAGCATCCAAGTCAGGTCCTTTCGCATCAAATCCTTTCGAGTACTTTGGCGGAGGCACGCCGCGCGGGGATCAGGGGCGGACGCCAAATCCGTATGCCGACGGCCAAGGTCGTACACCAGCATGGAACAATCCTTCTTCACGGACACCGAATCCCTATGCAGATGCCACGCGTACACCTGCATGGAATGTGTCGTCGCGGACACCGAATCCGTATGCCCAAGACAGCAATAAGACGCCGGCTTGGAACGCGTCCTCACGAACACCGAATCCTTATGCTGGAAGTGGTCCTGGCGTTGGAGGCTGGGGCGGAACTACGCCCAAGTCAACTTCCGGGTGGGGTGGTGCTACTCCAAATGCGTGGGGTGGTGCAACCCCGAAGCCTCCTAGCGCTGGAAATACTGCTTGGGGTGGTGCCAGTCCTGCACGGAATGTCGCATGGGGAGGAGCAACCCCCGGTCGGCCATCAGGGGGTTGGGGTGAAGAAGATTGGGTGAGTTTATGATGCCTTTTCATTGTACTTTCTATGAAATATGCTGACATAAATGATTAAGGGCGCTGCCACTGCACCAACACCGGTATACGCTGGGGCTCCTACACCTGCAACAGCTCCAACGCCTGCCGCGTCAGGGTCTTACGTAGGCTCCGTTTGGAATGCGAAGACTCCCGCTGGCATTTTCCAAGGTGACATGGCTGCTGAGACGCCAGGAGGGTCAATGTCCTATGAACCTCAATACCTTGCATTTGGTCAGTGATTTTTGCAACTTGCCATCGATGCTTGGACTGAATTCAACATCCTGTAGAGCTGGACAAGAATTGGCTAGCAGATCCATCGCTGCCCGCAGACGTTAAGAAGGGCTTGGCCGTGCGCTTCAAGGGCACGCGCGGCGACAGCGGTCTGCCAGAGTGGTTCATGGGTGAGCACGAGGGCCGGACAGGCGCCGTGGAGGGGATCTCGGATACCGACACCGAGTCCATGTCGAGGATGGCGATGGTCAAAATGGACGATAATTCTGAGATGCTCGTCACTCCCATTCAATACCTTGTGCCGCTCCCACCCACTCGGTCGGGCGACAAGGTGGTTGTTCTTAACGGCAAGCGCAAGGGCAAGACGATGAAGGTCTTGGACAGGGGCGTCGGCTGGGTCGTCACGCTCGACGGCAGCAACTTTGATGATATCCCCGAGGACAGGCTTGTCTTGATTAGATGATGGGTTGTGCTGCACTGATTTCCACCGTCTTGTTCATCGCTACTTGTTCTCTCGTTCGTCGGTCTGTATCAATACACTAAATTTTTGTAGTCAATAACATAGTACGATGGAAGGCCCGTCCCGTGGTGGGAAACACCCAACGATCATCTGGATCGAGTATCTTCTATGATTGCTCTGCGGAGGCTTTAGAGTCCGTGACAAAGTTTCCGCCTCAAACCGATACTTCAGAGAATGGTGCTCTCTGAACGGCAAGGGCACTTCGATAGGTAATCAAATTTATGTGATAAGCTTTACAAAAAATAAATGAGGACTAGGGGCGCATTGCGGTCGAACGTTAACTAGTCTGCTGTGCTGCCATCTCAAACCTGCAATGCTGCTGTATCCAAAAACTTCTTCTTACCCTTCCTATCCCGCTTGATCTCGATATTGTCCAAACTCTCGGCCGTAACTTTCTGGAGGACCTCATCATCGTCTTCGACAATTAATCGAGGTTCCGCAGCCCCTTGAAGGACGGCGTAAAATGAAAAACAGCTATAGAACATTACGGACTGGAAAACTCACGGTGCTTCCCATTCGCCATTTTCTTCCGATTTTTCCTCGTCGAGGTCGCCTTGCTCCCTTCCGTAGTCGAAGGCTGAGGATCGATAGTCTCGACCGCTGTAGCAGGATCTTCATCGGGAAGCTCCGTTGTCACAACAGTTTCTATATCCTCTCCTGTTCAATCCCGCAGTACGCGTGGCGTCAGAATTCAAAATAGAAGTATACTTGCCCTGCACCTACTGACCTTTCTGTTTAGATCTAGTAATTCTGGAGCCCTTGGTTTCTTTCTCCTCTCGGATTGGGGCGTCCACTTTCTCAGGTCTCAGATTCTCCCAAATGACCTCTTCGAGACCGTACGTCCTGTACAGCTGAAAAACGGCCTGCTCTTTGTCCTTGGCCTCGATCATCAAATCGAACCACTCTTTGTCGTCCTCGTTCCGAGTACCGTTGGCATTAGCTGATGGCAGCCATCGCCACCCGACCCCTTCAAGCTGCAGCTCATCCGGGAGGTCTTTGCAGCGCCCCGCATGCGCACGGCGTTCCATGAGCGTCACGGCTCCTGGACGTGGAGAAGAGAGGTGCTGTTTTGGCCTGATGCCTTTGTGGTGCCAGATGGCATTAATGCGCGAGAGCAGCTCGGGGATAGGCTGGGTGGATGGCTGTGTCATATTGAACAGTTAAATAAGTAAGGCAAGAGAATAAGTTCACGCGACTGTAATGAACGAACGAAGATCCAGTTATGATGATGGTCGAACTGATGTGACTGGGGTTAATGGAAGTCTGAAGTAGTGAGCAGCTTGGAACATACCACGATTGGAATATTGAGCTCCTCGCAAACCGGTAAAAGATCGTCGGCATTGTAGCACATCTGCAGGAGTAAGAACTCAAACCCTTCCGCCATCTCACCAATTATAACACACCTCGTCATTCTCTAGAACCAGGCGTGCTCTGACCTCATCAGTGATCTTGGTTCTATAGTTCTCCTTGAAACGTTTCAGCGCAGCTGTCTTGTCGCCGTACATACCCTATATTGCAAAGGCACCATGATTATTATTGCGCATGCAGTTGGGAAGGCCGGAAAATTCAACGTACGCCCATGTGAATGATAATCACGCTATCTTCACCCATGCCCATATGCCGCAGGATCGAACAGTGGTCTGCTTCCTGTATGAGACGAGCTGAAAGGCCACAACTTCAATTCGTAGACTCACATTTCAACTCTCTGACGGAGGCCGTCACCACATCTTCTTTAGTAGACGCCAATTGCGTGAACTGGCGATGACGGCAAATCAATGTTAGAATACACGTAGCTAGCACCAAGAGATTTACCTGTCCTGGGTGTAAAGTTAACCTGTGACCTAGAGAATTCGCGAGGTCTCCAGCAGCCTTGAATAACGCATGCATCAGCATGAGATGACAAAATCCACATATGGGTGAGTACCTTTAGCTCCGCAGCAGCGTAGTCCAATGAATATCCATACTTTGCATGGGAGGCGAATGGGAAGAGCTCTGAAGAAATCCGCATAAAACGAATCCTACAAGCGGGAATCAATAGCACTCCCTTTGACAGGAGAGACGGTAGACAAACTTGTTTTCTTCATTCCACTGACGAGAAATGGCACTTTTAGTCCGTTCAAACATTCACCAGAACGCTACTGACCTGTATTAACTTTTTCAAATCTTTGACATTCTGAACGCCAAGATCTTTTGCAAAATCCAGGCCATTCTTTAGGATTGTATCTATTCGACAAGTCCTGCGGTGGGATAGCTGAATAGACGCAAGGGTGCAAGCATAGACAGGGGAGTTACCTGCTGCAAAAAATAGGATTTGGTTTGATCTCGCGGAGAATTGTGTTGAGGCATGCCTGTAAACAATACAGACACGAACGATATGATAGAATGATAGACTTACATATCCCAGGCGGCCTAGCAACAGCGAACGGTAATTCAAGTTTGCTCCACGTTTCATAAGGTATGTTCTCACCTTTGTACGTTGTAGTTTTCGGCTCGTATGTTGGTATATCATACACAACGGGCTCAGATTTTTTGGTCTTCCGCCTGCGCTTCTTTGGCGGCGACACAGCTTCATCTGGCTCCGTCAACGGGGTTTCAAGCCCAGAATCGACCGCGGCAGCAGCAGCAGCCTCGGCAGCCTCTATTTTTGACCGAATTCTAGTAGACGCTCTCCTCTGGAGCCCTACCTCCAATTCAACGCCTCTGGTACTCCTTAGAGCAACGCTCTCTTCTTGCACTAGTGCGCTGCTTCTTGGGGCGGTAACGGCAGCATCGGAGCTGACGCTATGAATCTTTCTTGCACGTTTTGCAACCATGAAGGCAAACCTGGCAGAGAGTCGAGCTGGGAGATTACGGAGGGTGAAAAGCATGAAAACATTTTTTGGTTGCGCATTTTCAGTTGGAATGCAAGTCGCTGAGATCCTTGGCGAGCTGAGGACGCGATCGCGGGGAATGGATCGTTGTCACGTTGTCACACAACAGTTGTTTCTGTGACTGAATGTGACGCGTCATTCGTTTTAACTTTTCATGCAAGTCGTTTTCAACTTTCTAAAGGTCTGACTTGGGTCTGACTCTTCAAGCTTCAAGCTCAGCGTTTAGCGGCAAACGTCGAAGTCGATGCCATGAAGCTTGAAAGCTCCATGTTTCGTACCTCCAAAAATCACGGCTTCACCGTTTCAATGTCAAAATTGGGACTTAGGAGATCGCCTTCAGTATCTCTCAATAGCGATTCAATATTCATAACATCGAACATTAATGATCCAAGCAGCTGCATACAGACTAATACAGTTTTGTACAAGACAGAGTGGGTCACACAACTCACTACTTCACATGTATTTCTCGCTCAAACATCCTCATCAATTAAACAGCCTCAGGATGATGCTCAGTTCCCCTACTAGCTCTCCATGTCTCAGGACTCTGCAAGGTCTATGAGTCACACGCTCGCAGTTGCAGGAAAACCGAAAGAACACACCTTGCGGTTAGAAATCCTCTGGTTCCTGATCCTTCTCATGTACCACTCTTCAGCCGTCGCATCCATATAATACTTGCCAGGTGCCTTGGCAACAGCTTCTGCGATCATGGCACTGTCCTCAACCAGAGGGACTAACTTCACCGTGTTCGTAGGACGAAGGAAGAATGCAACGGCCCATCGGTCAAGGGCAGCTTGTTGTTTGGGTGGAGGACTAATTTTCACCTCTTTTTCAGTCTCCCGCAGGATGGCAGGTTGGAGGAATAACTCACACCACGCGGTGCAGGTTCGAGACTAGGATACCACCGCTCCATATGGTCATCGCATCTGCAAGGTTACAGATTGCATGCCCCGGAATTGGCTTCATCTGGTCTCAGTCGACTGGGTCACATCCATATCTCGTGATGATTACCTTCACGTATTTCCAGGTATCCGTACCGGGTAGAAGTACCTGAAGCCCGCCGAGGCGGTTGTGAAGGAAAGTCTTTTGGAAAATGGGATCAGTCTCGCTTGAACGACTCGCTGAGTTGTACTTACTACTCACCAAGGTACCGAAGTCGCTATGAGAACCCAGTGTTGCCTTGTCCGGGGGCATTCCCAAGTTCTTGGCCGACCTCATGCACCTTGCTTCGCTCTGGCTGAGTAAGTTCAAATCATTTTTCTTTACGAGGGTACCCTTTGGGAGCCCTAGGCGGTCATTTAACACTTCGAGCAGGGTATAGGTAACCTCAAGCGACTTCCGCATAAATGGGTTGATGGTCGATTCCATGCGTGCATCGACTGTCGATGGATATGTGCGGTACGTTGGGGTTGGCCAACTGAATGCGTCGTGCATCGAGATATTGATGGATTCAATGCGATCAGGTGCGCCTGTGTCGTCTGTTGCGCTGGCACCTGAGGCCTTATAACTGGCATTCAGGCAAGGTGTAAGATATTTTATTGGTGCGTACTTTGTTACGATGCTTACCCGAAGGACCTTCCCTCGTCCCCTTGTTCGTACTTCATCTTCTCCTCGAATGGCAATTCCATCGTCTCTGCGCCCATGTCGAACATCTCTGATACTTCGTAGTTAACTCCATGGTTTTTCAAACTGCAGAGGAGCAATATCGTCATTCAAGACATATCAGTGTGTTGTAGGGAACATGCCAAGGTCGCTGAATAGTGCGCACTACCAAAAACCGAGTTGCGTCGAAGCCTTCCACAGCGTATCAATTTCTTGTTCGTCGCCTGCTTTGATCAGAGCGTAGTCGATGACCAACAAGGGCACTGTGGGGAGGTCATCTGGGAACTCAGGAAACGTGATGGTACCAGGCATGATAGAAGGTCACTCTTATAATGGGCTGGATGAGACGGTGGCCGCCTTTTATGTGTTCTGCCATCAATTCTCCGTTCCTCAAACTTTGGAACTATGCAGCTGGCCGCTCGTATCGCGACTTATCTCCAGCGTATCGCACAGTTTTGCAAGAACGGTCACCGGGCAGTAAGAATACTCCAATTGAAGGCTCAAACTAGATGCGTTAGAACTGATAAGTACTGTCATTGCACCGATAACCATGAAACTGACTGCGCGATTAGCCATATTCATCCTCTATTCTCAACTTACCTTCTGACGCTTATATCGCGGCGCGCCGTTTCCGCTAACTGCCCATTCGACAACGAAATCCAAACTACATTGATCACAGAACGGTACATTTTACGGATTCGATACAAGGCCGCCGTTGCTTCAAATAACCTCCGGCCGATGCTCGGTCCCCCTACTGGCTCTCCACGTCTCGGGACCCTATTCCCAATTGAAGGTTCGTGCTCTCGTCAACTGCACGCACTCGCATCGTGACAATGATTAGAACAGACCTCGCGGTTAGCTAGCTTCTGATACTTGATTCTCCTCGCGAACCACTCCCCAGCTGTCGAATTCGTAACATACTTGTCCCGTGGCGCTTGAGCGGCGGCCTTTGCAATCATTTCACTTTCTTCTGAGAGTGGAGCCAGCTTCGATTCGTTGCCGGGGCGAGTGAAGAAGACGAGAGACCAACGGTCATATGCCGCTTGTTTCTTTGGAGGTGGACTGGAGCGGACCGATCATGAGTAAAACTTTAAGGAGGTAGTCTTGGTTTTACTCACACGACGCGGTGTAGGTTCGAGCGAAGAATTCCTGCGCTGAATACGGCCATGGCATCCCCGATGTTACAGATCGCATGACCTGGGATCGGCTGAGTCGTTGTCTAATCAGCGTAAGCCCAATTGATAATGCGATGTTAATACCTTCACATATTTCCAGGTATCAGCTCCAGGTGGCAAGACTTGTAGGCCGCCGAGGCGGTTATGCAGAAACGACTATCGTGGACCAAAAAGTTGAGTGGTAAGTATCAGCAGTGGAACGACGCGTAGTCCACACCAAAGATCCGAAATCCGTGTGGGCACCAAGTGTGGCTTTGTCCTCCGACATCTCCATGTTTTTTGATGACTTGATACACCTCGCCTCGCTTCCGCTGAAATCATGCAAGGCATGCTTCTGCGCGAGAGCTCCCTTCGGGAGCCCCAGCCGATCATTCAGCACGGCCATCACAGTGTTGTTGACCTCCATTGATTTGCGCACGAACGGGATGATCGTCGACTCCATACGAGCGTTAACAGTTGATGGGTACGTGCGATGCGTTGGGGTAGGCCAGCTTATCGCGTCGTCTTTGGCAATGTTGATGAACTCGACGCGATCAGGTGCGCCTGTCTCGTCGGTTGCATTTGTGCCGGCGGACTTATAACTAGGCATTGACGTTAGAGGCATTCATTTCTTTTTTGAATATGAACTAGGAACATATTCACCCAAATGACATGCCTTCGTCTCCCTGCTCGTACTTCGTCTTCTCTTCAAAGGGCAGTTCCATGGTCTCAGCTCCCATGTCGAACATCTCATTTACCTCCTCATCGACGCCGTGGTTCTTTAAGCTATAAGAGTGCAATGGTATCGTTCAAATATTGAAATAATCTGGCAAGCATACCACCGCAAATGAAAACAGTACGCACTACCAGAAACCGAGCTCCGTCGAGGCTTTCCACAGCCTGTCTATTTCTTTCTTATCACCACCTTTGATCAACGCGTAGTCAATGACTAGCAAAGGAACTACGGGGACATCATCCGGGAAGTCAGGGAATGTGATGGTACCGGGCATGGTGAAGTTGCGAGTTGGCTTGGGAAGGGCACACGAGAGCCTGCGACTTCATTATATATTATACGCCTAACCTCCCGGGTGAAGTCATTTCGGCATCTAGGTGTGGAATCATAAATATAGTCTTCCCATGAGAACGCTCATCATGAGGCCATGAATACCTCTAAACCGGTCGTCGGGGAAGCTTGAGCGGAGGAAGCGAAGTATCACGAGGTGATGAAAGAGCTCTCGTATAGCGCTCATAGCGCTAAGCAACGTGAAGATACACTGTAATATTAAGTTATCATCTCTGAAAACATGTAGCCTGAATACGAATGGGTGAGACCTTACAATGATCTTAACTTCTTCTCCGTTCCGGAACAATAGAGTGGCATATCGAGATCCAATGCACAATAAAACAAGTCAATTCTCCAGCCATCGATATGCAGGACTTCAAACGGCTTGCGGGAGATGCTCAGTTCCTCAGTCTATGTCTCCGGTCCTTGTTCACAACCCGACAGCTGCATAAGTACTGGCAGCCTCACGACTGCACTTATTACCAGAACTGACCTTGTAATTCGCTGTCCTTTGATTCGCTATCCTTAGACTAAGCCAAGATCCGGCCGCAGACTCAGTGTCGTACTTGCCCGTTGGTGCTTTCGCAGCTGCCTTTGCAATCATGGTACTTTCCTCAACCAAAAGTTCCATTTCCATCGTATTTCTGGGACGAAGGTCGAGTACGAGTGACCAGCGGTCGGATGTGGCTTGACGTTCGGGCGGAGGACTGTTGTCCCCTTTCCTGTGAAAACGTTTCTGACTATCGACATGAGGATGATATACGTACACGACACGGTGCAAGTCGGAGACTAAATATAACCATGGAGTCCCCGAGGTTGCAGATCGCGTGGCCGGGAATAGGCTACGTCTCCCTATTAAACTGACGGTCTCCTGAGAAAAGAATGCGACGACGTACCTCTACATCCAAGCATTGGTACCGGGCGGCAAAACTTGCAGCCCACCCAGGCGATTGGAATGACTAGAATAAATCCGCGCATGTCTTCTGAAACTTCAGATGAACTGATTTTTACACGTACCAGAGAACCAAAGTCAGTGTGCGCTCCGAGGGTTGCCTTCTCTGGGGATATTTCGATATTCTTCGGCGACCTGACACACCTTGTCTCGCTTCCACCGTGTGCATCGAAAGCATGTCTCTTAGCGAGAACACTCTTGGGGAGTCCCAGACGATCGCTTAAAACATCGAGCAGATTCCCGGTGACTTCGAGGGACTTGCGCAGGAATGGTGGAGCGGTCGGTTCCATTCGGGTGTTTACAGTGGTCGGATACGTGCGGAGTGTCGGGGTAGGCCAACTGAACGCATCGTCTTTAGAGACGTTTATGAACTCTACGTGATCGAGTATGCCTGTTTCGTCTGTCGCGTTGGCACCCATGCATTTATAGCTGAGTGCAATGAGAGATAAATTTTTTATTTCATGAAGAGTGGCAGTAGTCAGCTTACCCGAAAGACATGCCCTCGTTGCCTTGCTCGTATTTCATCTTTTCTTCCAGAGGCAATGCTAAGCACCCACTTCGAACAGCCCGTTCACTTCGTTATCAACACCATGGTTTTTTAAGCTAACATGAATGCCCAGGAAGCAGGAATCAGCAAGGAAGAGAATTAAAGAAGAAAGATTGGAACGCACTACCAGAAACCAAGTTGTGTCGAAGCCGTCCACGGTCTGTCGATTTCCTTCTCATCACCTGCCTTGATCAAAGCGTAGTCGATGATGAGAAGAGGAACCGTAGGCGCGTCAGTTAGGAATTTAGGAAATGCGTAGCAGGTATGTCGGGAGCTGTAATCGGTATCAGCGAGGATACAATGGTCAGGCTTGCCTACTTATCGTCCGGTCGAGCTCTCTTGGGCAACCACAATCCGATGTCGCTCGGACTATGAAGAGATGAAGGTCAGCTTCCATGTCTTGAAGAACTCGCATCGATAACGCGCTTGTCTTGAAATAGCATCATGAGGGGAGGTTTGGGATAACAGAGCTCGCAGCCTGATTCTGCGTATTGACGTATGATACAGAAATAATTTACGTTTCAAGGCATGGAAATCTCAACTGCACGAAGACACGATGAATTCACGAACCAGCCACGGTGCTCACGACAGGCAAGCCAATGCTCTAACTCCGATCGCATTCGGGAAACATGTAGGTTGACGGTCAAAATTTGCAGCAGGCGATTCCACTAGCAATGAGCGAGGTCAAGCCTGAACTTCCGAATGTTGCACAACGTCTAGAAGCAGTGAAAACGCTAGCAAAAGGATGATTGACCCCGATGAAGCGAAGAAGGCGAATTGAACGCGATCAACATTGAGAATTACGTGGAGAAACTGGACACGCACAATTCGGTGGGACGATATGGTGTGACGATGAGACCTCAAGCATCAAATTCCTAGATGATCGCTCAACTGAGGTAACTGTCACTACATTATCTTCCCGTCGTTCTGAAACAGAGGTGCATTGATACGGAATGTGTATAATATCAATAAGAAGCGATAAAAAAAGTATTCCTGTCTGAGGCGAAGATAAATGCACCATCAAAAGCAGTAAATAACTAGAATCCGGAGGTCTCACCTAGCCAAACTATCGTACCCACCTGGGACACAACGGGCATGGCAAAGTATGTTCAAAGTATGTCTATACTACCTGCCTTTGGCTTGCGTTCATGTTCTTGCTCCATTCAATGACCTTCGGGTGCGCTACAACCTGAGTCACGGAGTGAATAGTTTGTATCAGAGCGAATCACCGCCTACAGAATATCACATACACGTTTGGGATCGAACCTGAGAACTTGCAGGCCTTCCAGAGAAGCAGCACGGGAAAGCGCGACATAACTCTGACCTAAAGACATTTGTGAAGCCATAAGCACACGGAAAAATAAGGGAGCTGGCCTTTCTCAAAGACCTTTCCGAGGTCAATCTTCAGTCGCTGAATCGTCTGACCCTGGCTCTTATGTATCGAGATTGCCCAAGCCAGGATGAGAGGAACCTGTTAATCATGCGGCCGTTGAGACTGATCAGGAGAATATATCAAGCATCAAGTCGGACTTACTTGCACTCGTCTTGCGAGGATATTTCCTTCATTATCCTCTACGCGAAACTCGTCCCTCGTTACGAGAACAGTCTGCTTTCCCTGTGAAGTGAGAAACTCCACCAGTGGGAATAGCTCATCACTCTGTTTGAGCTCCTTCTCATTACCTTTCTTGTTCGCACTGATCGGCTTCCCATTCAACTTGCTTTTTCCGCCACTACTCGATGGTTTCTGATTCTCTTTCCCAGAATTCGGGCTTGCACCAACGAACTCAATGGGTCTACCATCCTCTCCCAGAGTCACATCTCTGATGACCCCATCGGCCTTGCCTCCCACAGTGGGATAAAATCCTAGAACCCGACCAACGGCACCGTTCACGAGTCCACGCCTTTCATCAACGTTGCGGACGAGCATTACCTGCGCGCCTGTCTTGAGGACGAGGTTTGCAGGGACGACCATGCCTGCCAATACGGTTTTGCGTCGTTCCGGAGGGGCCGAGCCCGAATCGCGTGCAGTGAAAGTAAATGGAGGCGTCTTAAGGGAACTAAGACGAGTAGAATTTGCGCGGTCGACTTCGGTTCGCAGTGGAAACAGTTCGGTGGGTGGCAAGATGTCGTTTGTAACGGGGAGAGGACGAGAAAGGGAGCGAAACTCATTGATTGCGGAAGGCGAGATGTTTCCGTGACGCAATTCATTCAGAAGCTCAACAAACCCTGTCAAAACATGCAATGAGCATTGCATCCCATGATGAGAACAAGAACTGACTGCTGTCTTTCTGCCGGAAGACTTGAGAGAGCAGAACGGTGTGCTCGATGCATTTTTTTCCACGCATTACATTCGAAAGCGAAGAAAGGAACCTCTTTGCCTTTCGTGACTGGAGGCAGCTGGAAAAAATCGCCGGTGACGATAAGCTGGTTGTGGCCTTAGATTAGTACGAATATTGCTCTGAGGGAAGTGATCTAACCTGAATGCCACCGAAAGGCTTGTTCGTCTTCTTCCTCAATTTATCAGCGAGAGCAGCCATTCTTTCAAACAGATGACCATCCACCATAGAAACTGTGGATGCATGTGTTAGCATGTGGTTGTTCTGAAATCAAGATAACACGAATGCTCGGATTTGAAAATGTTAGGTGATAGGCATGATAAATGACGTTGCATATAGTCTGCCAATATATCATTAACCGTCTTCGACAGAAAAAAATCATGGCATGCGACGAAAACTCCTGAAACACGGAGATGGCAAAGGCAAACATCAGGAGAGCGCATTGAGATACACTGACCTTCATCGATGACGAGGACCTTTGTTGTCTTCCACCGTTGGAGTGCAGGCTTAGCTGTACGAATATAGCTAACGAGTTTCTCGACGTCGTCAACTGTTGGAGCGATTGCTCCCCAAGAGTGGATAGTCATTCCTTCAAAGATTTAGCTTCATGAAAAATGTTGCACAAGTATGCACGTACCCCCGATGTTAGATGCAGCCATTCCAGTACTAGCCGTAACTGACACAACCTCGGGTTTCTTTGTATGCTTCTTTCGAAGCGCAGCAACGATTGCCTTGAGGAGCAAAGACTTCCCCGTACCTATTTGAAAATATGCGCGTCAAAACCATCGGTTCGCAGTTGGGTGGCATATGTTCTTACCTGCAGATCCTGTGAAAAACACGCTCTTCTCTTCGTCCACAACCATCTTCAACACCTCCTTCTGCTCGTCGCTCAGAAGAACGTCATGCACTTTTTGTTCTGCACCTCCTGCCACACCATCAATCCCAGAACGCGTCAGGACTGATAATTTCGGGGAAAAAAATGAATCTAAGGTTGTCCTAGGTTGTTTGGCCGCGCGCTGCACGCCGGAGGGAAGGTCTCCCGTAGATTTGCGTTTGGCGCGCGTATTTCCAGTTGAAGAAGACGAAAGAAGTTTCGACGGAGTTTTCTCCATAATCAGAGGCGTCGTATTTGTGAGCGAAGCAAGATGATACAGTACCGAACACAGGAAGAGAAATCGGGCGCCTTTCGTTGACGCGACGCGCACGTGATTTTTCACATGATATTCAGAACCGTTGTCACCAATTTGAATTTAGCGTGCATACTCCTCAGGTATTAGCTTCGAGCTCCCCTAATACACATTTGGGCCAGATCTTGTGGATCCATCAATTGTATGTAGGGAAATCGCAAAGAGCAAGACAATCAATCAAAGAACGTCCATAAATATGGCTACACAACTGGATGGTCTGCAGCTACGGCTCGCCGGCCAGGATACAAAATGACTGCAGCAGAGCTAGCTCCTCGAACAACAACAACAGAACAAAAGTGACAAGGGGAGAACACTGAAATTTACCTCTCCGAGACCCGCTATGAACCAAACTCAATGGCAGCGGCCACTATTAAATGAGATCAAATCCCCCTCAGCATGCCGACAGTAAAACCGCAAGCTCAACGCAATGCCAACCCAATTCCGATGCCCGCACACAACGTCCCGACTATTAAGAAACCCAGCCGACCTCCAGTCACCTGTACTTGCGCAATGCGCTCCTTGAGCGGCGCAAATAGCGACAGTGAGAACACCAGAAGAGAAGGAAGATGTAGCGGGTCAAACGCCGCAGGGATACACGACGAACTTGGCGAAGAGTGAGATAGAGCCGGAGGCGCGGAGGTGATAGTGTATTCGCGCAAGCGCCGGGCAACGTCGCGCGAGAGCGTGGAATCCCACTCTGCTTCCCAGTTCGCCTTGTTCCATCGATCACCTTTGGCGTCGACATCACGAGTTTCGCCAACGTCAGTGAAATAAGAGAGATTGGGATCTGTCCCCGAGATGTGGTGAGACGGAGTGGGAGATTGGTTAGCGAGAACGGTGGAGCGCGCTTGGTGGACTGTGCGCACTGCGCGTTCAACTTCGCGCCAGCGCAAGAAACGGTCTGCAGCTTCTGTGCGGACAAGGGTGAGCTTTTCGGGTGAGCGGAAGAGGCCCGCGCAGAGGGCGAGAGCGGAGACGGGATGGAAGGAGGACAGGCGAAGTTGGGGACAAATTTGGCTTGGTAATGGAGGTAATATTATGATGGGGATATCGGCACTGAGAGCTTCGACGATTGTTCGGTCACGAGGGGAAAGCGCTGAATAGGAGATGAGTTGGAGAAGGTAGCACCCCAGTCGCGAGGTCACTTACTCGGCGTGAAGACTATCAGTGCCGTGTAGAGCGGTGTGGAGGGAGATGCTATAAGATTGGAAAGGAGAGTGGATGGGGAGCAGTGAGGGTCGATGACTCTGGCTATGTCATCAAATGGTCCATGTACAATTGACCGTATCGACTGAACGACAGAATCAAGCTGGCCAAAAGCGGACGCATTAGCGGATGGTTGATTACCTCACAGGAGGCTACGCACGTCGAGATTGAGATTATAGCCTGGTAATTCGAGAATTTCGATATTGTTCGAAGGCTCGAATTTCTCAAGACCATGTGCATCGCGGTGCTCAATCCAATCCGTTGATGCTCTCTGCACGAACCCGTTCTCGGTCGGCTCTGACATTCCCACATCCACAACATCCTCATTGCTCTCCAAAAGCATGGATGAGAGTGACGAGCTGCCTGAAATCTCACCTCCGAGAATCAGCAACCGCACCTCACCCAAAGTCTTTCCATATGGCGTGGGTGGACGTAAGGCCGACGGGAGCGTCAAAGAAGGTATGATCAAACTATGAGTGGATCCCCTGTCTTGATCAAGATGAGAATGAGAGTGCGGGGGGCTCGCTGCAGCCGAAGAAAAGAAAAACGACGACGACAAAGACGGAAACGAGGATATGGAATCCGGGCTGTCTGGTGGGGATGGCAAGGCGCTCGAGCGTGGAGATGACGGCTGAGAAGTGGTGTTGATGCTCTCAAGTGGCATATTTGGGTGCATCGTGCGTATCGAGGACACGCTCGTGCTTGGTTCACAGTCCATCTGTAGAGCTCTTATTAAAAGGTTTAGTGAGTGGTTCGAGAGAGAGATTTAAGAGCGGCACAGGACAACACGCCACCTTATCCAGAATACACGCTATGATCTTATCTTCCGATGACCTTTGTTCTGACCTCATATTTATATGTGCAGCATCTTATCTGATAATTGTAATTGATCGAATCACCATGTTCGCCGCTTTGCTCTGCCACGGTTCCACTATGTACTTTGACTGTTCCGGTTCTCATCCAGATCAACTCTAGACAATTCCGGCCATACAATCGATTTCTTTAATATTTCAATTTATGTCCTTCGCATTGTAAGAAGACAAACGTTGTTGCAATGCCCATGTCAATCCGAGACGCCCGCTCGAACAACGAAATGGAGAAAACAATACGATAAGCAAAACAATATCAAGATTGAAGGTACAGAATGATGTTTTCATACATACTGATACATATCACAAGACTGAGACCTTCGTACGTAGCAGCGTAGGCCAGCTATTTCTTCCGCGGTGAGCTGAACTTCTGGCCGCGACCACGACCTCTCTTCCAGCCCGCAAGTTTTCGTGACCCAGGCGACTTTGCTTTGGAAGAAGTCGAAGGCTGCGAAGCACAACCGTTTGATGGGGCCGAGCCTCTTGCCTGCGTGGCAGCTGCGTAGGATTGATGTACAGGTTTAGGTGACTCAGAGCGGGAAGAGTCGTCAACGAACTCGAAGGATGCAAACTCTATTTTTGAGGAGAAAGATTCTGAGGAGAAATCATCTGGACAGGGTGTAGACGCCGTGGATCTGTTGGGTGACGACAAAGGGGTCGCCGCGTGCTCGCTCCAGGCATTGATTGTTCTGTCGATCTCCTGCGCGTGCGCCACAAATTTCAATAATAAAGTGAGTGAAGCCTTGCACTTGCAGCAGATATTCTCACCTCCACCAGTTCCTGCGCATATGCATCCCCGTCCCATAACGACGGCTCGTTCTGGGCCTTATGCGCAGTGATGCGATTCCTGAGCTTCAGGATCCAGCCCCTGATCTTTTGCTTGCACAGCTTGTCGTTGGCATTTGTGATGATGGCATGCATGGCCTCCAGACGGTCCCTGTTTCGCTGCCCTTCTAACAAAATCTCGAGGGCCAGACAAAGGTGCTCAGCACTCAGCATCTTTTTCGTGAAGAGAAATCCCAAAACCTGCGCAAGAATCATGCCCAGATCTCTCAGACGGAGGCTCTTGTATGGCATCGTATCAACTCTTCTCCAGTCTCCGTACAGCTACGAGTACGCGATGCCAGGTTAGCAGGCCCTCCCTTGAGTCAAATGACCACAAACTCACCAGACGCCAATGCTGCCAGAACTTATCAAGAGCTTGGGTGCGAACCTCATCCGCAAAGGCTTTCGCAATTTCGATCTTGCCCTCATCATGCAAATGTCCCCATATGGACCTGCACATCGGAGCCAACGCCTTGGCGTGCGCCGTCGAAAGAATGCCGTGGTCCACGAGCTCGCGCGCGAGGTCCCTGGCAGGCAACACGTCCAACAGCCTTGAAGTGTCGACAATCTGATCTGCTGACTGTGTGAACACCGCGCAGTCGTAGGTGGCGCTCTTGTCAAACGGATCGAATCTTGAATTACAGACGACGCAATATATATCCTTGGCTGGAGTCGTGCCGTTCCCGTCAACGCCCAAATCCGCCAGTCCAGGAGGCAATGGTGAATCACTAGCGTCGTTGGTCGTAAGCTGGCTGGAAGCGGTGGTGACAGGCTCATTTCGCTCCGAGGGTGGGGGAGAAGGAACATCCCCATCTAATTCGTGGAAGGAGGACTTTTCAACCTTGTCAGAGTCTGCGGAGGAGTGGAAGGTTTGAGAGAGCGGCATGGCCACAGTGTCCTGGTGGAGCTGCTTAGCGTCTTTGTGGTGTCCTATCTTCGTGTTCACAACGGCCTGCCATGCGGCGCAGATTCTCGCGTCGGGGGACGGCAAGCCACAATCTGTGGATGCAGTGCGAATCGATTCAAATAGGTTGGTAAAGACTTGATATCGCATGTCCAGGGCCTGTGACCTGTCCAGGGCTTCATATTTCCGGGTCATGGCACGAACGGCAAGCGCGGTGAGGGTATGGAAGTCAATACGGCTTGCCTGGGGTGACTGGCAATTTGTGGTGGGGTGTTCTGGGGGAGGGAGAGTGGCTCGCGAACTCATTATACTGACCATTGTTATATACGTGCCGATGCACGTCTTTTATCCAGAAACGCGAGTGAGTGGCTTTAGTACTACTCACGTGAGCGCGTGTCCTGCACAATGAAATTTGGCCATGATCTTGGCTTCTTCATTTCGTCTGCGGTTGAAGCGCCAACATGTATGCTCGTCGCCTTGACGAAGGTAATGACGTGAATCGAGTTGAGTTATCAGCCGATGAAGACAAGTCGGATGGACCGATGTATTTGACCGTCGTACCAGTGCAGTATTCTACAGACGTTGATTCTAGTATTCGCACACTTCAATCAAACATTACCTGACAAAATATCGTCCATGCTCCCCAAGTAGAACACCGGTATCTGATCCAGAGGCGCGCTGACATTGATTGCCTCGCCGCCATGACCGAAGTCGGTTCCTGTCCACCTGGTCCAAAGGACGATGAGGATGAGGAATTTTACCGAAGGAGGGAAAGGTATCAGCACTCACCAATGCGTCCACGAAAAATTCTGCGCCAGCTGATCTGTCCTTAGCTGGGGCAGATACACCTCCTTGGACGTCGCACCCTGAACACCGACTGGAGATACCAAAATGCGGGACCCTTCATCCAGACAACACACGCCGGTCAATGACTACGCATTTCACGGAAAACAGATAGAGAGAGAGCACACCAAGCAAAAACTGGTGCACGACGAGCGGATCATTCGCTGCAGTGGCCGAGACGACGAGCGGATCGCTCGCCGAGAAGTCGTAGTACAGCGGGCGCATAACCGTGAGGCCTGTCTCTTGCAGCTGCTGGAACAGCCGCTTGACGTACGGCACGAGCTGGTAGCGCAGCGCGATGTACTGTTGAGCGCGTACCCCCAGGAGGTCGGATCAGCCACCGCGTGTGAGATGAGAAGCAAGGTGTACCTTTTTAATAATGGGGAAATTATCATCGCCGTAAGACCACGGCTAAAATAGATGGGTGAGGTTCAGGCGAACATTTGATTGGAAAGAGTGAGAATTTCGAACCTCGTTGGGACAGTTATTCGCGTTTGATAGCGAGCTGTCGGGGGGGATGTTGCAACTCCGGTCTCTACACAAGTTCATTGATCAATTGACGTGGACCATGAAACTCGAAGTATTGAATCGACCTACCCGTGCACGCGCATCTGCAAAACGTGCAAATCAGCTTCGGTTCTGCAGTGAACAAAGCGAGAAGACCCACGTATGGCAGAAAAGTACCCATCGAGAGCCATCGCACGAACAGCTCCCTGCCCTACCATCGACCCCCAACAATCACCTCAGACCACACCAAACAAACAAACAAAAAACCTCACTCACGGAAGCAGAATCCACGTTCAATCCACTAAACCCTCCAATATCCAACGTCCACGATGACAATCCAGACGCAGCGACCGACACGCCGGCGGTGACCTGCTGGAGGAGCGTATCGAAAGCCGAGATGGTGTCGCCGCTCCAAAGGTACGAGCAGAAACGCTGGCCGCCCGCAAACGTGCTGCGCGTGAGCGACATGTACTCACATCGCGATGAACCAGCAGGCGCGCTCGTGAGGTTGTGCAGGCCCTCGTCAATCGCCTGTTGGTGAAGCCACGGGTACATCTTGCCCGCGCCCGACTGCGTGCCGATGAAGTATTGCGCGAACGCGCGGTTGTACGGGATCGCGCGGATGTTGTCTTGCCCATCTGTTCGGTATGAGTGAACATTCCCCCGAAGGATTCCGAAAAACAGGACGCAAGGGCGCGTTAGAAAGAGAAACACGCACTGTTCTCCCATGGTTCTCCGAGGGTGCCCCCGTCCGCTTGATCAATCCAGAAGTTGTGTATTCCCTTCGAAAAGTAGCTATCATTCAGCCGTTTCCCTAACAAAAATTTCAGCGCCTTTTTCGCCCACTCGCACCTCCACCGAACTTTCGCGGTGGGCGGAAATGAACGAAAATTAGAAACAGAATGTGAACGCACACAGAAACTCTCGCGCGCCAGGGTTGGTAGAATCGACGAGGCGCGTATAGACGCCGGCGAACGAATCGGTGATGCCGGTGCCGTCGCGCGTAGAGGCGAGCCAGCCGTTGAGCTGCAGGGCAACGTAGTTGACAGACTTGTCCTCCACGCTTGGCCAGAGCGAAACCATCATCTCCGCGCCCGTCAGGCTCTTCACCTGTGCGGCCATCCCCGCCGGGTCGGGGAACAGCGAGAGGTCGAAAGACCTAGGACCAGATCGTCATTTCAATTTGATTCTAAGGGCTCTCTCTTCATGAAACTCGGTTCGACGAGTGCTCACCAGTCGCCTTGATACTTCCACGCAAAAAAATCTGCGAGACAGCCATTCATTATGATCGCACGGAGAACATTGGAAAAGGAGAGAGAATTGGAACGTACCTACGACGATCATGGACATGTTTATCCCCTCGTCATGAAAGCGCTGTGCGACGTCGACAACCTGCGACTGATTGTAATACCGAAGCTTCGACTGCTGATACCCGAGGATGAAATCCGGCGGCGTCGGCTGCCTGCCCGTCACAGAGGTGTACGCCTCTTGCAACGCATCGTAGTTGTTCGGCGGAGCGGTCGTGCTAGCGCGCGTGTCATCAGCTCGGAACCAAATGTCATGGCAGAGGACCTACATCCAATAGTCGATCACGGACGCCTCGTCCGCGACGAAGCGCGTCTTGTACCTTCCAAATTCTGCAGGGACAGCAGCAAGTGTCGGACAATTAGTAGGACGCGGTACTTCTGGATAAGCAGATCGCACTGAGACCTACCGACACGACCTTGTCCAGGATAATTGAAAAACATCAGGTATCCCTGATTCAACGAGCCACAACTAGGTACACAGACCGCAAGCCGAACGCTAACAAGACTGACCTTGTTCGACATGAACACCGGGATCGGGACTTGCGAGTTAAAATTCACCAGATCGACGACCTGGCCTTTCTTGTTGACGGTATTGTCTTTACAGCACGCCTGCTGTCCCACGCCAAAGAACATCTCCTGGGGATCGCTCGTAAACGCAAACTGCGCCGAAAAACTCGACGCGCGAAATTCCTGAACGTAATAGCGGGCGGGCAGCGCCTTGTCGTCCGTGTACTCCGCCGTGAGCGCCGCGCGCGTCCCGTCCGGTTCGACGCGATAGAACGCGAGGGTGCCGCCCGCGAGTTCGGCGACGAGGTCCCCGTTGCGGATCGTCGCGCTCCCCTGATAAGGGACCGACGTGGATACGTCCAGCGTGTTGTTCCCCGGCCCCGCTAGCAGAGGGTCAACGAACGCGGAGAGCTCCGTACCTGTCGGGTCCTTCATCAAGCTCACGCGCACGCGAAACGCATGCTTCCCAAAGGGCTGAAACCGCGTGCGCAATCATGCTGGGACTCGAGCCGGTGGTGGGCAGCTCACCTGGACGAAAACGCGCTCAAACCCGTTCTGCAGCTTGAACCCGGTAGAGTTGGGCTCGAAGTACGGGTTGCCCTGCGCGGCCACCAAAGCAAGGACAGAAAAGAGCATTAAAAATGTGCTTGGGAGCATGACGATGAACGAGAGTGCGAGGGAAATCCGATCTGTGATGCGGAGTCGCCGTGGGCAACGTCTCGATTGTAAATTTTGCTTGTTTTATTTATAAGAGTGATTCCGTGTCGCGCATCGATGATTTGGTACAATTTCGGACGGTGTATGCGGACCGCACTGAAGAAATCGAAAGTGATGGAGGGTGGAAGGGGGGTCACGATGGCATGGGTGGTCGTTTTGGTAGGGTGTTGAGGAGGTTCTAGGTGACGAAACGGGGTCAGATGGAGGTGCGTTCGACGTTCAGGTGATAATATTGACCACATCGATGGTGAGTAATCGCCGTCTGCCGAGAGGAACAGAAGCGTTGACTTGCCTGGAAATGGGACTCTGACGCTGATCAGACATTCGCTAGTAGCAGCGGGGCAGCAGTTGGATCCTAGTTGGATCCGCTCTTCAAGCTTCAAAACTTCAACGTCATGCAGCGCTGAAGCTGCAGACTCAGACGATGAAATATCATATATCATACTTGACATAAAAATCGTTTTCTGTCGGGTCATGGTGCCTTTCTTCTCATCCGGGCCGCTGAACAAAAGAAGCTTGCATCCCCACTGCATGTATGTATATAGGACGTCCATCGGTGAGATACCCATACTGAACGCAAAAGAAGCAGGATACTTACCAGTTACCTACCTTTGATTTGATATCCCTCTTCCAAATATCAAGTCCTATTCAACGCAGCGCCCGATGTTGGCTCGTTCACGTTTCAGCTTGAAGCTTGAAGTTCCTGAGGCTCATCAGCAGATCCGGCCCGGATCCAGCCGGAGGCAAAGCACAACTGTCGCAATCGAACTCTTCTCTCACTGGCGATGAGCGCTCGAGCTCTGAAGGTCTGACAACTCGACATGTGCCAGAACATCCGTCTAACTCGAGGTTTGAACGTTGAACGTTGAATCTTGACATGGAATAAGACGTGGGATAGTGCGCGCGACATCTCTCGATACGGCGAACAATCAATCGCAGAGCATCGCGAACCTACAAAGACGAAGACAAAGACAACGACAAAAGGCAATGCAGCACACAACGAAATCCATAACGACATCCAGCCATGAAACGACGTGGGGCAACGAAAGCGACGGAGACACGGGCGTTCACCCTTGAAAAGCGACTCCCGATTTCGACGTCTCCGCCATACCGCCGCCCGCGAATCCGGTGCCTGCAAAGGCGACGCGGCGACGTCAGTGTGAGCATGAAGGACGGCAAGGAAAGGCAAGGTGGAATGAAAATAAAGAAAGTTGGGAAGAACGACTCGCCTTCGCGCTTCAGCTCCAGCACGTCCTTCTCCTCCAGCGCGCGATCGCACACGACGCACTGCATCACCGGCTTGACCAGCGTGTCCGTGCACGTCTTGCACGTCACGTGTGCGCACGGTTTCATCACTGCCCGCCGCGACAAAATGAAATCAACAACAGGGTGAGCATGACCGCGGGAGACGGAGAGGGGGTGAAGGGAGAAGGACGAACGGAAGATGCGGACGCTGTTGGACAGGTCTTTTTTGCAGGACGGACAGATCGCCACGCGGTCTTCCTCGCGTTGCGCCTGTGTCGGTTTGGACTCTTCGGACGTCGTCGAGGGTGCTTCTGTGGTGGCAAACTTGACCGGGACGAGGTGTTTCAACCTGTTCGGCAGCACCTTCAACAACACGCTCTCCCAAGAGGCGAGTCGTCACGACGGTGAAAAGAAGAACGCACGCGGTATGATGCGGCTCGCCCCCGCCACGGCAGCTGGTCTGGATTTTGACGTCCTGGAGAGACGTCGGGGCGCCCTTGGACGCGTACGTCGGCGTGAGCGACGGCAGCCAAAAGTCCGGGAGCTTATGTCGCAGCGCGTCGGCCTGCTCGCGCTCGATCTGTCTCAGCGCCGTGTCCTCCGCCTCCCGCGCCATCTTCTCCGCCGCGCCCGCATCAAAGGCGAACTTGCGCTTCGTCCCTCGCGCTTTCAAGTGCACATAAACGACCCCGTCCACGACGTCAACCAGCCGACATTAGATTAGATAAGCGAGAGGGGGACGGGGACGTACGTTCTTGGGTCTCGCCTGACGTGGTGACGGCGGCGGTGTTGGCGAGCCCCAGCTGGCCTTTTTCGAACTCTTCCAGGACGCGCTCGCGGGCGGCCTCTTTCGCCCTGACCTTCTCCGCCTCTGCGTCCTTCTTCAGCGCCGCCAGCCTCTCTTTCTGTCGCTTGATGTCCTTTTTCTGGCTTACTGACACCAAGGCGCATCAAGGTTCATTTCAGAAGATCCGTGAGAGAGGAGACCACAGGGGAGGGGAGGGACGCACGTAGGTCGGTGTAGACGCATTCTTTGCAGAAGAGATGTCCCTCCTGGCATGCTACCGGGTCGCGCGCGCGTTGGAGGCAGAGGGCGCAGGCGTCGAAGCGCCGCATGGATTCATTGCCTAGTCGTTGCTGATGGCAAGTGTCAAGGCTAGGGACGCCGAGGATGTGGGGAAAGCCGTACCCGCTTGGTGCCATAATCGAGCCTCTTGTATTCTGCGTACGAAAAGATGGAAGACGCGGTGTTGTTTTTGCTGTGTTTCGTCATGGGAGGCTTTGTGTCGGAGTGATGTTGTCGGTTTGCTAGTTAGAAGCACTGAAGTGTTGTGCGTCAAGGCGAAGTGGGCTCGTAAACCGGCTGACGTGGGAACTCAATCGGTCCTTTCTCCTTTCTGTTTCTGTCCAGTTGCAAGCTTTGGCTCTCTCGTCTCGTTTCCTGACGGCATCTGACCCGCCGTTCCCATCGCCACTCTCGAACGGCCCTCCATATATACACGCGCGCGCCTCTTGTCTCCCTCGCCGCACTCGGACCCCCTGCTGCTCTAACACCTTCTGTCCGTCTGCGCCACTGCCACCTTTGCTGCCGTTACCCTACATTGTTGTGGCCACCTGCCAGTGCACACATATATATAGTGCCCTGCATACATACACACCCTGGTAAGACATCTCCTCCCCTCACACTCACCCATCCAACCCTCTCCACCCACCCAGCATCTTCAAACAAACCAATTCATGCGCACCCCACCTTTCACCGCTCTCCTCGTCCTCCCCATCCTCCTCGTCCTCCTGCTCCTCTCCACCCACACTCACGCATCCCCAACCGCGCGCCCCGTCCCCATAGCCCCCATGGAGCCGTCTCCCTCTCCCTCTCCCGACGCAGACCACATCCACACATCCCCCTCCCGCAGAATGCCCTACCGCAGACGCCGCCCACACCCATGAACGACCTTCTCACGGCGGCTCCAACCCACCGCCACCACTCGCGTCCGCAGGGACGGATTTTCGGATTTCGGACTCACTCGGAAACTCTTTCTCCTTTAAAGCTGATGACGTCGGACTTGTATGTATTTCAGCGTGGGCGTGTCGCAGTACCGCTCACCGCCGCAACGGCAACTTTTCGCTCTATTACTGCTATCGCGCACACGGAATGTCATGTTGTTTTCATCTACCGTTTTCTCGCGATCCCTCGCCCTTTCCTTTGCTCGGACGCTCAGATGCCCCTCTTACATACCGGTACCTTTACTCACAGTACCTTTACTCTCGCTCACGGACTCACATGTACCTCACGAATACTCAGCGCTCAGACATGACACTACCCTCCCGAATCGTCGGACATCTCTCAGGACATTCCCATAAAACACTCATCCCTCTACATAGGAACCCAAAATTCTCCACGACGAATCCTCTCCCAGATCCAATTCCACCGTAACGACACCGCACGAACGTCCCCCCATCTCACCGCCCAATGACGTCTCCCAACTGCGTTCGCGGGATGGCCTCAGAAAACGCGAGCCGGCCCAGACGCGTGTGCGTAGCCTGCTCAAACGCAAACGCGTACCCGACCAGCGCAAACTCGCTAAACGCCGTCCCCATAAACGCGATCCCAAACGGCAGCCCCGGCGCCTGCTCGATCACCGGGTTCGCCGCCGTCGCCGTCACCGTGTCCGGCTGGAACCCCAATGGCACTGTGCGTGCGCGCGCGCGTCAGTCGCTCGCATCTCTATTATACGCAGGAGGGAGAAGAACGCTGCGTGCCTGTGACGATGGGGTACCCCGCAATCGCCGCCGGCGTTGACGTGAAGCCTGGAAACGAGTGCGCCCCCAACTTGTCAGTAGGTGAGAGTGAGGTGTCGGATGGAGATACGCATGAGTCACGAGTGCGCCCGAGACGTACCGTCCGTGGGCAGGACAATCGCGTCCAGACCGAACTTCGCCAACGTCCCNTCGATGCCCCGCGTNCGCCCGAGATCGTGGTCCGCCGCGAGCGCCGCAAAGTAAGCAGCGTCCACCGTCGTGTTTTCTGCCGCGAGGAAACTGACATGTCGCACGATGATCAATCAGCATGGCAGGCAGACAAAGTGTGACGAAAGAGAGGGCGGGCGCACTCGGATTGTGACGTGTAAAAAGGCGGGATGAGCTCCAACTCCGGGTGCGCGTCGTCGAACGCGATCAGGTCTGCGAGGGTCTTGACGCCCGTAGGGACCTCCAAAAGGCCAGAGATGTAGTTCGCGACGTCGACCTGACGTATCAAACACCAAACTTCGTCATCAACGCTCAACGCCGACGACCCACCCACACCAACAAATTCTCTCCAGCAGCATACGGGGAGAGCGTCACCTTGAAATCCGTGTTCAGCACGACCGTCTCGTTATTCGACGCCAGCATCTCCTCCGCGTCCGGAAACTCGGCGGGATCAATGACGGTGGCGCCGAGGCTGCGGATGACGTCGAGGGACGCGTTGAATGCGGCGACGATGTTGCTGTCGCCAGGCATGAAGAGCCGCGGGACGCCCCAGGCGCACGCCCCGGAGCGCGTTGGCTTTCAGCGCCTGGGTAAAGTCGGGCACCTTGCGCGGCTGTGTGAGCGTAAAGTTGTCCAGCGGGTCACGGCCCGCGATCACGTTGAGCACCGTCGCGGCGTCCGCCACCGAGCGCGCCATGGGTCCGACGGTATCCTGGTTCACCGAGATTGGAACGACTACGCGAAGGGGGGGGGGGGGGGGGGTAAGAACAGTCCCATCCATCATGCACATCAGAAGATCGACCGCTCACCTCCCGCGCGCGAAGTCAACCCGACGGTAGGCTTGATCCCCACCAAATTGTTCCTACTGCTGGGCGACACGATGCTCCCATCCGTCTCGCTGCCGAGCGCCGCGGCGGTGAGCCCAATGGCGGTGCCGATGCCACTGCCCGCGCTCGAGCCGGAAGGATCGGCTTGTGGGAAGTACGGGCACGTCGCTTGACCCCCGCGTCCGGACCAACCNGAGGCGAGGTTTCCGCGAAGTGCGCCCACTCGGACAGGTTCGCCTTGCCGAGGAGGATCGCGCCCGCCGAGCGCAGTTTTGCTGCCACTGTCGCATCGCGCGGGGGGATGGAGTTGAATAGCGCGAACGAGCCTGCGGTCGTGTTCATGCCTATGTTTTTTGCGTGCGTTTCGCGGCGCGGTAAGTGTTTGAGACGTGGTCAGCATTGAGAGGTGGGTATTACCGTCACTGGCCATGGTGGCGATGTTGTCTTTGAGAAGGATGGGGATGCCATGCAAGGGACTTCGTGCGCCCTTCAATTTGCGTTCTTTGTCGAGAGCAGCCGCCTGTGTCAGCGCACTAGGGTTCATCTCTATGACCGCGCGCAGGATGGGTCCTTGGAGGTTGACTTCTTCGATGCGTGCGAAGTAGGCCTGGGGGCGGAACCGCGAAAGAGGATGGTCAAAATTTTGGGAGATGCGCTTGGAATGACGCCTATGGATGATCGATGACGGCCCACCTTAACGAGGTCGACGCTCGTGAACAGGCCCTTCTCCAACCCGTCTTGCAGCTCGGCTATCGACGCCTCGTACAAATCCGGAAGAGGCACCGTGCTCGGCGCTCGTGGTTCTGTCGCGCCCATGGCAACAGCAGAGAAACTCAAGGAACACTGGTACACAAGGATTAAGAACGATGCCAGCAGGATGTGCAGGCGGATTATCTGTGCCATTGGTTAGATATGTACCAAGGTTTCTTCAGATAGGCCCTGCCTTGCCGACACGAGCGAAACCAGCATCTCTGGTTCTTCTTATACTATCGCTGAGGAGGAGCAGACGGTGTCGGCGTCGTATAACGTACAGGGATTTGTCCAGTGACATTGCTTCCGCTCACCTGTTCCCAGTGTCCGCTAAATTAGCTGCGTCCACGTGCTGCTCTTTTCCAGTAACGTACGCTTGTCCGGGAAGCATTGAGCTGTTTCCCAAGGCCGGAGCCGGAGATTCTGGATATCTATCTCGCTATTCCAGTGATAATTCGGGAGAGACGGGAAAAAAGCACGTTTTAATTAGTTCAGTCGAACGAGTGAAGATGAGATATATGCACTCACTTTTCCAATCCAATTTTCTTTGACCATAGTCTGTGGATCGTGTCTGGGAGATAAGTGGGAGGAGAGATAACGAAGCTGGGACGACGCACGGTCAGGGCTTGGGAAAGCCAAAAAAGATGATCACGGGTGTCCCTCCTGTGACTTTTTGCCGCCCGATATCAATTCTTTTGCAAGAGACCAACTTACAAGTTATGGCAGCCACATTGAATATTCGTGTGGACTGAAGATTCTATCAGGATCGACCAGGCATGCTCGTTGCTGTGTAGATTGGTTACAGACAATTATTGAACCCTGCCTACATCGCGGTCATTGACTGAGAAACTCGCGCAGAGTGGGATGACGCTCCCTATCTAGAGTAGAGACGGAGCTCAGTCGCTATCGTCAAGATTAGTAAATTGGCAGGTGGTAAGGTGACGTTGAACTGTACGGGAGGAGAGGCTCGCGGCACTGAGTCGGAGACCCAATTTGCAATTGGCATGCCGTACGTAAGCAAGCTTCGCTATGATAAGTTTCGCCAACTTCCAGACTAGGCATTTCCAAGATTCAAGAATATACATCTACACCGGGCGTACGTTTCAATTAATCAACATGCTCACATTCTTCGATTGACTTAGGAAATCGTGTGCCAAAGCAGCTCGTTACGCGCTCGGCTTTTTGTAAGGAATGTCATCCGACCGGTTGCGCTCACTTTTGAGGCCTTCTGAAAGTCTGAAGGTCGCCCTCGAGGGGTTTTCTACACAACTTGCATCACCTCTGCAAAGAAACTCGTTCAATGGGAATTACGACAGCCCACAGTCGAACAGGACAGCAGAACCGTATGAAGCGTTGCTGGCCGTCATAGGTCACGTAAACCAAACCACAGGCGATGAAGAGGGCAGGTAATTTTTTCGCTGTTCTGTGCTCATACAGCCTTTTCCTGAGCGCAAGGCACAGCATTTTCATATTTCAAGTAGATAGCAAGTCGCTGGTCGATGGTCGTGGACAATTAAGCCTACAATGCACGTACTCTATCCTGGGCGATCTTTCACTGGGCATCATACAGCTCAGCACCCCAACTCTTATTGACGCGATCCCGGGAGGTGACACTGCGGCTTCGCAACAGCCAGGTTTGTATCCTGAAATGTTGCGCAAAGGCGACGAATTAACTGAATATGGATCATGCGGTCGTGTTCAGACCGGCTTTCTCTTGAGATCTATCAGGGCGAGACGAGAGCCTCGACTTTTGTCACGGAGGACAAGCAACAGTTATCAATGGTTCTCTCGGAATACAGAAGATTGAAAGAAACAGCCAGTAAGTCCCCCTCTTGTGCAAGCCGTCTGTGCGGTAGTCTTATATCCAAATGATAGTTAAGGACAGCCCAGATTTGACAACATACTCATGGTTAGAACCATATTCTTTTCGCCCCTCTTCATGGCTGTCAGGTAAGTTTCCGATTCAGATCGTTAGTCGGCCAACCTATGTCGTCGATTTAGTCAGACCTCCTCGAGACCTGCGCCAGACGCGTCTGCCTCTTCAAACACGACTCTCTCGTGGAAGTGCTGGCATGCCAGGCAACGATACTGCAGACTTTGTTACTATCCGAGATGATTGGACCCACGCACGAGCAAGAGAAATGGCCTGCAAGACAACCGAAAAAACGAAATTACGGTAACATCAGGTTCACAGTCGTCTACCGCTGTTGCTGACAGACAATGGAGCATTCGGGTAGGGACTTTTAATGTCAACGGTAAATTGCCCTCACAGGACCTTTCGGCGTGGGTTGGAGGGCGCTTCGTTCTCTCAGGCGATTCTAAGAAAGGAGAATGGGAGAAGCTCATTCCTCCATTGAAGGAAGTCTCACCGCTATCGCTCGGTGAAGTTGCAAGGGAACCTTTAGATACAGGTAATGAATTGTCATCTGACTCAGGCTACCAGCTGAAATCTTGCCTCAGAGTCCGTTGACAAGAATAACAAAACGACCGTTGCATCTCCAATAGATGTCAATCCCGAAGCCAGTCCCGCAGAAGAAATGGCTGTTCCGGACCTATATGTTTTCGCATTTCAAGAACTTGACTTGTCTACGGAAGCCTTGCTATATTCTAGTAAGACCGTTCGCGAGGAGGCATGGACTACGGCAGTTATAGCGGCTCTTGGAGAGAAGGGAGAGTTGTATGAGAAAGTGGGACATTTTCTTGTACCGTTCTATGACTTTCAAATCGCGCTGACCCGGTATCAGCTCATCTCGAAACAATTAGTCGGCATGCTCTTAATTGTCATAGTCAGAAAAGATCTTCCAGGGCACTTTTCGGAACCCAAAACGAGTGCGGTGGGAGCGGGTATCATGGGCCTGATGGTGCTCATCCCTTTGTTGCATGTCCTGCCTCGCATTCTGATTTAACTCTCAATGTCAAACAAATTCAGGGCAACAAAGGCGCCGTGTCAATTCGCCTGCAATACTATCCTCCTTCCACCACCGACACGCCCTCACCCCTCCCAACGGCTCTGACATTCGTCAATTCTCATCTAGCCGCATTAGATGAGATGATGGACAGGCGAAACGCAGATTTCCACGATATCACAAGGCGCTTGGCGTTCTCGCCGATCTCACAATATGTGACTCCAGCACGAGAGAATGGCGGAGTTCTCAAGGTGTTTGAGTCGGACATGTTGATCTGGATGGTGAGTTATTAACTCATGAAGTAAATTCGGTCATATCAACAATTCTTCTGTAGGGCGGTCAGTAGAACAGATCTGCTTCCTACCTGGAATCGTGATGATTCAAGATTCGTGCAGACCTGAACTATCGTATCAATTTACCGGATGACGACTTGCGGACCTTGCTAGCTACTGGGTCCGCCGTGGATTCAGATTCAGTGTTGCTGCCCTTTGATCAGGTATGTTGATTCGCTCGCCGTCTATAGTGGTTTCACTGATCATGTGCGTTGACATTGTACTCATAGCTCACATATTCAATAAGGACACGGAGAGCATTCGATGGATTCACAGAGCATCCTATCCGATTCTTACCGTGAGACGTGAAATGAAGTCTCGGTCCCACGCGTCTCTCACCTGAACGTATCTCAGAACGTATCGGTTCAACACAGGAATTTTGACTGATGGGTTGGGTTACGACATCAAGTACTTTCTCGGTTTCCACTTCGGCAACTGCTTCTTGCTCACGCGTATTTAGACGCAAGCCGGCATGGACAGATCGCATCCTTCACATGGCTTCCTCGTTCATCAGTGCTACACAGATGGCATATTCGAGTCATCCGCAAATCAAAATGAGCGATCACAAGCCCGTTTCTGCTGACTTCTCGGTCGAGGTGCGTCTTTTTCCGCCTCAGTCAAGTTCCCTGCTTTCATGATTATAATGCCTGTGTGATTCTCAAACTGTTCTCGCTGTGCTTAGATGCCGATCATTGATTGCATGGCGCTGGACTCTAGCGCAAACGAGCTATATGAGTCTTTGGAGAATATTAATCTTGAAGATCTTGATGGCATCCCCACGTTGAAGCTGGATAATCCATCGCTCGAGTTCGGCAAAGTCTCGTGCGTAACTCATATAGTTCATGATGGACTCGAGTGGTGACGCCAATTGCACAGATATGAACACACTGCCATTCGCAAATCAACCTTGCAGAATACTGGCAAAGTAGGTGCCTCTTTCGTTGTTTCAATGCGAGTGTATCAAACATTCTTCAGGTCCCTTGTGCTTTCCGATTTTATTCACGCAATTTGCTCGGACCGGCCTGTACGTCCATCCGTCCTTTGAAGTCTGCAACTTAATCGACCATGTGAGTGCAGACCCAGACTGGTTGCATGTAGAGCCTATGGCGGTAAGTTTCTTCACCTACTTATCTCAAGCATACTAAAAAGACGTGTCGAAACAGGGCTTTCTTCTACCCTCCGAGACAATCGACATCAATTTTACTGTCTTTGTCTCGCGTTCTTCTGCACCCCAGCTCAATGTTCGCGCGGAGTCTCTCCAGACAATAGTCATACTGCACACTGTTCTTGGGAAGGACCACTTCATCTCGCTGTCGGGACAATATGGTCTAACAATTGATCCCTTAAATCTTTGTTCATTATGCTCACTCGTTTGTTTTCAACAGAATCAACATGTTTTGGGAACCCGTTGTCCGTGCTTGCAAGATTGCCAGGACCAATCAGATCACTCCAAAGTGCGGACGAACTCCTACAGGAAACCCAGCATCTGAACGCTCCACGAGAGATAATGAGATTGATCAATTGGCTGATGAGCAACGACGTAGAGAAGATCGTGAGCCATTTTGTTCTGCCTATCAGTCGACAATCCATAACAATAACACAGGACGACCTCTTTTTAACACCGGGAGACGACAAACTAGTATGTGATATCCGGGAGGTCTGTCTGTCCTCTATTGTCCGCTTGTTTTCCCGTTCTGAGTTGCATCTAGTCTCTGGATACGACTGCCGATATTTCTTCGCCTGCGAATGCCGCTACCGAAGCATTTGCGCATGCCGTAGCCACTGTGTTGCTTGCTCTCCTTGACTCCCTCCCAGAGCCCGTCATACCGTTCTCGCTCCACGCACGTTGTGCTGAAGTCTCGAGTCGGGATGAAGCATTCGAGGTGCCTGCTATCGTCCAAGAGTCATCGTTGATATTGACTGATACGTCTGAATCAGATGCTCAATACATTACCGGGAGCATCGGTCAACGTGAGCCATCTTCATATGTTTTAGATCTTCAATTTAAGAGGAATGTTGTCTCTCTGGTACAAGGTTTGGATCTCTGTGACAGCCTTCCTCCACTATCTGTGCGCACAAGATCCAAACTCGGACATCAACACCGGTGATCCTGACGATTCTGGCCCACCGAGAGCGACTCGTGCTGAACAGCTCAGTGCGTCTCTCCTCCTGATTTCAAGGGCCGCCGTTGATGGGTTCTTTCCATTGACTGACGCATCTGAATTCTGCAGCGGTAGTATTCTCTCGTGTGCTTCTGCGAGACGACCCCGAGGCCGCGATACCTGTATCCCCGCTGGCGAAGCGGCGTTTCCTGTCATTCTTCATCTCCCAGTTTTGATCTTGAAGATACAGATACTAGTATTACTGCCGTTTATTCTTCGAACGAATAACTTGGATAACCTTGGCGTGTTTGATTTGGTACTTCACTTTTTGTATGCGTTGTCTCCATATCGTTGACTGGGTTGATGTGTCGATGAACGGGAAATGACCTCAATATTGAACGACAACTAGGACCTAAGGCTGGCTGCAAACCGTTGTCAACTAGTCAAAATGGACCGAGCAGGTATGGGGCATGCCTGTTTTTTTTTTCTTCCATTATCTCCGCAGTCGATCTCTGGTCTCGTGAAGGGACGCGGGTCCTGGTGATTTCTCATGACACAGATTGACAACTAACGCATGGTCAGTTGCCCTGCACTGGTACCTGCGGACCCCAACGCGGATTCTGTCCTGTCAATGAAACATAGGCGTTAGTGATGTTACATAGCACTCACGATCATAGGGCCAGCATGGAATCGGACGGACGGAACGAGATCTGGAGTACGGGTCTTGCAGTGCGATTCAAAAATACTGCGAATGCATCCCATTGCAATCACTTCCTCCCAAGTGCCCATTACAATTGCAAGATCTACCTAGTTGCTACAACGTTCGCCCAACGAAGAAAAGTCATCACATTAGTGTACTGGCATCACGCAAACATTTTCTTGTACGCCTTCTTCTCCTTGTTCTTCTTCTCCTTCTTGCGCTGCCGCACGCGCTCGAGCTCCGCTGCTATCGCCGCGTCGTCCTTGGCGAGGGCGCTCGCCTCAGTAAGCACCGTCTCCGCTTCGTCGTCCTCTTTGAGGATCCCCAGTGCAATGCCGCGCCGGTAGAGTGCTTTGGCTAAAAACCAGAAAATGAAGAAAAAAAGACCATCCAACATCAGAAATTTCACGTTCAGAAGAAGAAATAATTGAGACGCACCGCGATCGGCATCGCTCAAAGTCAGATTGAGCGCCCTGGTAGTCGCCGCGACTACGTCCTGCGCATTCGCAGTGGGAGATCCAGATGCCTTGAGCGCAGCGAGGGCCGAGTTGAGCAGTAGGGGCACGAGGAGCGCAGCATACGCGTCCTTGGTCTCCTGAGACGCGTCATCTGGGAGGACGGGGTGCACATCAAGGTAGCGCACGGCTTTCTGCCACTTGGCGAGTGCGGATGCGGCCTCGCCCTTCTTCCAAAGTGCAGAACCAAACTCGCGGAGCTCACGCGCGATACGCAGGGCCACCTTGGGGTTCTGCACGTCGTTGTCGTCGTCATCGGGGAAATCTTCGTATTGGTCGCCGTCGCTGGTCACGGGTTCGGAGAGGGAAGGGTCGTCTGTGGATAGCACGCCACAGTCGGTTATGGTTATCGGGACGGTGGGCACATCGCCCGAAGCAGTCGGGTGGTTCTCGATTTGACGGACTGGTGAAAAAAAAAAGGGCGGGGGGGAAAGGATTGTTGGAGAGGTGTAGCAGCAGGGAAGGGAGAGGAAAAGGACGCACGGATCGATTTACCGCGGATGACTTCGCCGAACACGACGTGTTTACCGTCAAGATGAGGGGTGGGGACGGTGGTGATGAAGAATTGCGAGCCATTCGTGTCTTTGCCAGCGTTGGCCTGTGTGCGTGATCGGATCGCGAAACCAGTATGCGACGCGTTGACAGAGGCGTACCATAGATAGCAAGAAGGGCTTATCGTGCTTCATTGAAAATGCTTCATCCTCGAATTTCTCACCGTAGATTGACTCGCCACCCGTGCCTGTGCATGGTTACACTAAGCGAAGCGAGGGTGAAGGACGATAACCAGCCTCACCATTTCCAGCCGTGAAGTCACCTCCCTGAATCATAAACCTGGCATCCAAGCGATCAATTCACGATAATCTCTCCGCGCCCTCGACGCGTGTGTGACATTGTGCACGCACTTTTTGATAACGCGATGGAAGCCCGATCCCTTGTAGCACAGAGGCTTTCCCAACTTTCCTGCACCCTTCTCGCCCGTGCATAACGCGCCTGCACAAGCAAGTTACACGTCCGCATCAAAGATCGAAAATCACGTCAGACGTGCGCGTGCTCATACAAAATTACAATCTATACACACGGAAATTCTCAGCGGTCTTGGGGACGAGGTCGCTGTAGAGGGTGAAGATGACGCGTCCCAGGGCTCGGTCGCCGATGGAGATGTCGAAGTAGGTGATTGGACGTTGAGTTTCGCTCATGGTGAACTGGATGGCTCGGAAACTGTTAGCGGGTGACTGTGGGCACTGTGGGCTTGTGGAAATATCCTGAAGAGCATTCTGACTTTGTTTACGTAATATTATGAGCTGGAAACTGCTAGAAACTTCATTCTGAACATACCTCGATCGGTCTCAATCCATAAATCTGTTCAGCCTGTTTGGTGGGCCATTACCTGGTCTCTCTTTTAGATGATTGTTGACTCGAGTTGTGTTTGAGCTTGGAATTTTAACCTGCGATGATTGCGTTTGTTCACAAGAAACAATTTGGTTGCTCAGGTCCACGACGGGGTGTCGAGGGTACAGACAGGTGATGTCATGATTCCCACGCTTCCCCAGATTTTCACCTGTTCACATGACATGCACTTCCCCTGCGCATGAAGCTTTCGAAGAACAACCACGGCGCAGCACAACCCCTCCAAGGATCCCGTCAAAGGGTAATTATGGCGTAACGTATGAAACTACGCAGAACAACACTCGCATTGTTGTTTGAGGGCTGACAACGTCCACGTAACGGGGCTAGAGTGTGACTGCGCCTCGAGCCTTCCATCCCGTTCCAAAGTTGCCAGCCTTAACGATCACGCGAGCGTGTTGTGGGGGTCATGATCACGGCAAATGTCGCATATAAAGGTCGCACCACCCCCAGTTCAGACCATCACCATCATCATAAACCTCACGATCTTCAAACCACAACTTCGCCAACCCCTCCATTCGTAGTCCCCTTCTCTACATCAAGTTCCTGTATCACAATGACTCGCACAGCACGCGCTACATCCCCTCGTGCCCTCATGAAGGACCGGTCAGAGGCGAGGAATGGTTATGACAACAGTCTCCGCAAAGGCGCGCCGGCGCGCACAATTGGGGTAATATCAACGACGAGGCACGCTTCGAGCGCGAAGGCGTCGATGATGAGGAACGTGATTATGCCGAGGGCGAAGGTGATTCTTTTCTGTAATCCCTCACCTTGCTAACGCTGACCATATGCGCATCGACCGCAGGCGCAGAAGAGAGGGTGGCTGAGGAGAAAAAGTCGAGCCCTGTCATGGTCCGCCGGACGAGCAGCGTTACTGAGGAAGATCGCGAGAACGCGCTCAAAGTCCGCAAGAATGCCCTCAAGAGCAACGGTAACGTGTCTACTTCTCGACCCACCTCTACAAGTATCTCATGACCAATCGTTATTCTTTTTGTAGGCGTCGACTTGGCTGCCATCGCCCGCTCCTCAGTCGCAGTTTCTTCGTCTCCCCCCAGGTCCGTCCCCATCTCGGCGGAGGCTAGCGTAAGTCCCATCATCACCCCGCACATCTTGCAGTTGACTCGACTTGAATTTTGACTGGTTTTATTGGATTTGTTGTAGACCGGCACAAACTCTCCGCAGTAAATTATTGCATCGCATCCATTCAAAGTTCAAACGCATTCCTCCTCATCCTGCATCCATCGCATTGATATCATCATCGCTCTCATTCTGTAAAACATAAACATCAAACCAATCAACATCGTTGAAACGCAATCCTGTTCTCTCGTTCAAGTTGTCGTTCGTTGGGTCGAGGGAGGTGACAGAGACGCGCTAGGTGTAGGACGTTGTGTAATTGTAGTGCCGTTTGTTGTGATGTGAAACAAGGAAGGTATTTCTTGTGCTGTTGCGTATCGACAAGTGGGATAGACATTGATGCTTCGTGCCAATTTCGTGGCCTTCAGTACATGCCAGATTCCAGTAACTGGTACTGAAGACGTCAAAGCATGTTGTGCGACTAGGATAAGGTGTGTAGCTAGGTGTGACTGAGGTCGGCTGCTTCGAGTATAAATATGGAGATCTAATTTAATGTAGCATGCAACGCATGGCCATCATATCGCATGTAAATGAGTAGGACTCCCAGCGTAAGCATTCTGGAAAGAGCGGTAATTCTTGCGCCATTCTCCGACTCATCCTTACGGTTCACATCCTCGAGCGGGAGATTCTGAAGTCGGAGAATGCCGATCACTTTGAACCACATCAGTTTCCAAATTCGGTTACTCGTCTTCCCACTCGTCTTCCCATTCATTTAGTGACTGTACTTGCTGGAAAGTATACTGAGTGCATCCCAATGCAAGCCGCGCCTTGGTATCGAATTGTGCTCGTACTTTCTCCGATACTACCGTGCAGGCGTTAGCCGTAGGCTACAGCATGGCGGCCAGCGGTAGCGGAAGAGGTCATGAATTAGGGGTGAAATCAACATAGCGAGTAATCCTTGTTGGCAGTTTGGAGACAACATGGCACACATGTGAGCTCATCGGATCCCTGAAATGTGAGGTTCTCGAGAGCGCCAAACCTTTCTATACCTAGCACGGCACAACGAACAAGGACAACCCGCCCCACTGCGTATATTCCTAGTTTCCCGATGGGGATCGCGGTGACTGAGTATCTCGTATTCGCTTTCAGCTGCAACGTCGATCATCTCGCTCATCGACATTTTTCTGCGGCAGCGTCATCGTTGCAATAATATCACAGCTGCATCTCTGTATCTCTGTCATTGGATATAGAAGTATTGTTGAATGCTTTCAATGACTGCTCGTCTTCAGCAGAGTCGCTTATGACCACGAAACTTGGCTCTTGAGCCTGGGTGACAGACAAAGCAGCATCTTTTTACCCCTGCAGTCCAGTCTGCGGTTTTCGCCGTACTTCTTTCAAGTTCTTTTGGTGGTCCTTGTGAGTTCCGGCTGTCCGAGAATCTTTGTCGTCCTCGGTGAGTATGTGCGTGTCGTGCCTGGGGGCTGTACATTCCCGGAGTGGCATGTATGAATTCCGGAGATACATGCTTCAGGCTAT
>SGPL01000299.1:0-41286 GCA_004802705.1 Bondarzewia mesenterica | reverse complement strand
AGAGAATGTGTGGGCTCTGATGTAAATAATGAATCCTGTTTTTTTTATTTACTTTGAAAGGAACAACCCAAAAACATACAAAGGATCTTTAAAATTGGTTATCAGAGCAAATGCTAAGTACATGTCATGATAAATATGTTATTTGTACCTTATTTATCTCTTGCAGAAATCCGGACCAAATTTTGTCTTTGTTCATCATTATTTTCGCATTTACTCACAGACTTAATACCTCCATTCCTCCAGTGTCTGTTCTTCTACCAGCTCTGTATGCTTTGATTTTCGCGATACCGCCCGTTTCTATTTCATCCGAATCATCTGGCTATCTTGACCCTGATTGTTTCGCGCTGTGTGCTCATCCGCAACCGTTGAGACTTTGTATTCCAATCAGTCGTCAAGATTCAACGCGGCATTGTTAGAATTGAGTAAATAGGTGCACGATTCGAAGTTGGGCTGAAGTGTGGAATTGTCGTAAGTACGTGACCAAGACCCCAGATCTCCCAATACTCCTGATCCTGATAGGGTTCTATCCCTGCTACTGTTCTTTGCAGCACATGTCAATGGGATTCAAAGGCAACGGCGTGGAATTCTTCATGACCGTTACGAAAGCCCGATAACATCCGTGCAAGCATCGTTGCGGAGATGCGTCCGACCCGGACGAGCCTGCCATAACGTGCTTGTGTGAGCATGAGCTTAATCCTAAAGATCCACTCAAAGTGCTCCACCATCGCTGACGTGTCTTGCAACGACGAACGCTTCACGTTCCATCCCACTCGACAATCTCCCTAGTTCTGCCCAACTAACGCCCGGATACCGACACAAGATGAAGTCCTCTGCGCATTTACACCATGGCATGAAGTATGATGCTCGTGCGTTATCACATGGAACGACCTCGGCAAGCACCTCCGGAGGAAAAAAACGCTCTAAGTGTCTATACATGCTCTCAGATTGTCAAGAGGCCCGTATGACACCAAGTTACGGTGTGCAGAAGATTTATCGATATCAGAAAATGGTGTTGCGGTGCATTCACTCTGTGATTAGTGCCACTGACCTTCGTAACGTATACCGCGACCCACCGGACTTCCTTATTGCCCGCGCTCACGTATTGGTCGCGATGCACTGCGAGTTCGAAGGCCTTCGTATTCTATCTCGTGAGTAGTATGCTAAGTCCTAGGTTATGAACTTACTAATCAAGAAACAAGATGCGTTGTTTTGGTTGCTGTGACTATGGAGCCCGTTTTATACAAGCCTGAAGGTTCGGGCGAGGCGGCGCGGCGCGAACTCTCGTTGGCGTCGCTTCGTTCTTATTTAATTAACTAAATTAGGACTGGGTTGTCGAAGCTGATGATCGTTTGATTGACTTTGACGCGCTGATGTTCGCGCAGACCGACAGTGGTAGGATCAAGTTGGGGGTGTCGCCAGCGATCCTGCACGGTTGGCCTGCATACCGTAATTTTTTTTTCCAGTTTAGACCTCTAGAGCTCAGCAAAGGACGCGTCGGCGGCGAGCGTAAATCTACTTTTTTCCAGCGCACCGGCAAGTCACTTCACAAGTTATGCATAGCTGTGCTTACAAGAACACGCGCGAATTTTCGCGCTCAGCGAGCCAAGGAGTTTGCAGAATTGGGTCTGATGACTGCTGTTCTGCATTTGCGATCTTGATGGGCCAGGTGAATCCTCGTCTTAATCGTAACGGTAGCTTCCAGCCATAGTAACTAAGGTCTTGTTGTATGCACTGGGCTGCCTGCCGAGCTCCATTCAGTCGTCCTCACTAACTGTATTCCAGGCAGATTTGTCTGAGACGGAGGCAGTTATAAGAGGTAAGGAAGCAAAGCGATAATGAGGTCACCATCAGTAGGGGAAAGGAATGGCCGCCTGCGTTGGAAAAAGCTGGTGCGCTTTTTTCTTTTTCCCTCACCTGCCTTCGAATCAGTTCTTCTTTTTCCTTATTCTTTTTCTGACAAGGATGTCATTGTTACAGCGGGATACTGAGGACGGACTCTTCTGCTCTTTTTTCCAGCAACTGACGGCAGTGCTATTGCAGCCATGCCCATTTCGGCACTGCACTCGCAACGATGAATTATTTAACAGTAATACACATGGCACATCACCTCATCGAGAACGGTTTTGTGGGCACGCATGACAACGGGACTCCGTTCATGCCGAAACGGAGTTGGGAGGAAGGTCGTGATTGGTCGAGGTCAGCCTATTATTTACTAGTGCGATGTTGTCTTCTGTCAATATCGGTGTCCATGACACGCACCACGGCGTGATCTTAGCTTTCGAAGGTCGTTCGGACATGTGCATGATCTCCTTCTCACAAGTGTTGCTTATGGATGTGACCGGTTTTCGGACTGAATCGCAGGAGGGCAATGTCAAGACTTTAAATGACACAAGCGCCCTCGCTGGGACGACCCCGTCTTCCTTCTTTCCTCATCGCTCGCCGTTTGTACATTCCCTCCGTCCACGTGAACCATGGCTCAAAATCTTGCTTTGGTCGCGTACGTTTGTCCACGTCGGGCACCTCCTCCTTTCCCCCTGTTCTGCTCACGAAGTTCGACGCCAGACATGGGCCGATATTTATCGGCACGGTCATTAACCTCATGCTCTACGGGATGCTTATAACCCAGGTACACTTGTATATCACGACGTATAAAAAAAGTGTGTGTGCCCTCCCCGCAGTCCCCTTCGTCCCGATTGACGTTGACGACGACGATTTTCGCAGTGACCGGTGGTGGATGAAAGCTATCGTGCGTGTATTCAACAATTCGTAGACTGAATCGAGAGCAGATGTTTTCGGCATGATTGCAGATTACATTCATATTCGTAGCCGACACAATGAACACCGTATTCGATATCCAATATCTGTATGACTCGCTCATAAACCATTATAGTGCGCAGTCTCTTGTTAGTCCGCGGGATGTCCTTCTAAATCCCTCGCAGACGACCCTGCATTCATCGAAAAAGCAAATTGGGGTGAATGAATCCTGTTTACCCTGGCTTGACCAGCTCGTACTCATCAAACTCATTATCACCGCAGTTTTTGCAACAGGTGATCATTATATTTCTTGTGACCCGCTTTTATGCTGAACCGTGCATCACCGGCAACATTGGCGATCGCAGATCCAGCGTTGACGGTGCGTCTAGCGTTGTCGCATTCGTCATCAGCCTGTCATCGACATTTCACTTTGCCAACCGGCTATCCAGTCCATCGTCGGATCAGTAGTCCAGCTTTTCTTCACTTGGCGAGTGAAGGTGCTCACGGGTAGTATTATCGCTAGTGTGGCGCTCTGCATTGGTTCCATCACGTCGTGTCGTCAGTGCATCTCAATCTGTTTCGTCTCCGTATGTCCTCAGCCCATCCGTGTGTTTTCTTTTTGTCAGTGGCTGGCATTGCTACCTCGATTGCAATCGGAGTTGTCCCCGAGTGGACAGAGTTCCAGAAATTTAAGATTCCGGTCATCATCTGGCTGACGGTCTCTGCTCTGGTTGACACCTCCATCACCTTAGTACTGACTTGGCATCTGGTATGTTGCGAGCTATGATCAACTGGCATTCTGATTGCCGTACAAATACTCACTCGCCGATAAAGCGCAAGCACAAGGGGTCTTTCAAGGGGTCTAATGACATTTTGGATAGAATTGTTCGACGTGTGTATCCGCATTTTCTTTTGAGAAGATCTTATCGATACTCATTCGCTTGAAATTTCCAGTGACTGTGCAAACTGGTTTGATCACGTCCGTATGGGCCATTGTCGATTTGGGAGTATTTCTTGGTATCGTAAGGCACTTCTCTCTCATACATGCGCACAGTCATTCATTACTGAATCTCTGACAGTCAAATGGCCTGTGCGTCTCTGACAATGCTCTAATCACTGCGATAGGTATTCATGTTAGATCCATAGCCATCTCGCGTTCAACTTTCCCTTGGCGAAACTATACAGCAATTCTCTGTTGTCGAGTCTGAACTCTCGCGCGGGCTGGAAATACTCGTCGTCGAGAGACGATGAGCAAAAAACCACCTTGGGGAGACGGGTACGTTCTCTGTCGCCGATTTCCAAAAACAGACGATGATATATCTTGGATCAGCCCGACGTACTCACGCTGGGCGCGAGCAGAGTACGTCCAGAGGTGAGTAGTTCAACGCAGCGAGCTGTTAGCCGAATTCATAACTCGAGTGTGGGTTACAGGTCTACATCGACGTCGAGTCCCATGAAATGGGCAGCTTGGATCCCGACACGAAGGTCGCCCGCGATGACGACTTCGCACGATCAACGACACAGTCGCAGTCCAAGCACGTGAGCGCCAGCGATCTGACACCACCTGTATAAAGGTCTGCTTGACGCTTACTCTGTACGCGATATTTGTCCTCGTTCGTCTGTCCTAATACTAAGCTACCTACGATTAAACGCATGGTTTTGGAAGCCTGTCACTGGCGAACATTGTACTTGAATTAAACGCGGCGGAATTCTCAGGCGGCAGACCTCCAGCGCTCACCTGCGGGCGGCAAGTACAGTCCAGTAAATTACATGGAGTGTCAGACAGAATCCTGAGGCACGAAGGTTGAAACATTGACGAGTGGTTACTCTGGCAGCCTTGCGGAGGAGAGCCCAGGAGGCTGCCTGTTGTTCTTAGTCAGACGATTGATCATGCGCATTGCAGCGATCTAAATGGATCATCGCCGAGCATCTGGGCTCTCTTTTATAATCAACGTTGGTTCATCTTCATTGCGTGTGAAGCTGAGCAACTTGTGGAACCCCGAGTTCCAAAATGCAAACATAGGCTAGCCATTGTCCAAGACGCGCAAGAAATTCGCAAGATGGCGCGACATGATATGGATAGCCAGGAGACCCCGACAGAGTGTGACTCGTGATGCCCGCAATTTATGGGACTTTCCTTTGCAGAGCTCCCATCTTCCAACTTTAGCCAGCTGATATGGCCGACCATATAGATTGACTCATCCAAACCTCATAACCCAAAAGAATGTCGCTTTGGGTACATGTGTGTCTGGGGCCCTGCTTCGACGATGCCTCATGACAAATACTCATCTTTCAAAGCCTTCAAGGTTAAGCTCACAAATGCTGCATGTTTTGTCACATCATCGCCGAAGTGCGAGAACGGACAGATATTAGGATTCGCTGCAGTATAAAAGGCTGACGGACGTACATTCCCACCAAAACTGAAGTTTAACATTCCAGCAACTCACACACATCATCCCACTTCGATATGGCCACTGTCGCTGTTCTTTCCCCTCACGACGTTGAAACTACGCTCAACTACTACGCACCTGTCGGGAATGAGCCGCCCTTTAACTATACCTACACCCCGCCAGAAGGTCAACCCAGAACTAACATCGAGCCTGACCCTCATCCCGCCGTCATCCATGATATTCGCGGCAAGGAGGACACGGTGTCGCTAGACACCAGCGGGTTCCAGTTCATCAAGCATGTCAGTCAGGAGAAGAAATTCGTCGATGAAGAAGCAATCACGACGCGGTACTACAAGGAGGTGGAGGACCTCCTCAAGAAGCACACAGGGGCGAAGAGGATCTTGATCTTCGATCATACTATCAGGTAAGTCTACTTTCTGCTGTCGCGCACACCGAGCAAAAGACTGAGAAAGTCTTCTCTTCCAAGACGTCCAGCTTCCAATGGCGCAGCTCAGGATCTGGCCCGCGGACCAGTGGTAAGCAAGACGAATCTACTCGTAAATGTCAGCGTCCTTGACAGCTCTCCAGACTCGCGTGCATGTCGACCAGACCTTCGTCGCCGGGGAGCAGCGTGTGCGGCACCATCTTGGGGAAGAGGCTGAACGCCTCCTCAAGTCCCGCGTGCGCATCATCAATGTCTGGCGCCCAATCGAGAATCCCGTCGCCCACCACCCCCTCGCGGTTGGCGACTGGCGGTCGCTCAACCCCGACAACGACCTCATCTCCACGCGCCACATCTACCCCACCCGCGAGGGCTCGACGTTCAGCGTCAAATACAACCCGCAGCATCGTTGGTATTACCTGGGCAATCAGACTCCAGACGAGGTCATCTTGATAAAGTGCTTCGACTCGGACAAGACGAAAGCCAGGTTGACGCCGCATACCGCGTTCTTGGACTCGTCGAGCCCGAAGGAAGCGCCGCAGAGACAATCCATCGAGGTTAGGTGCTTGGTGTTCGATGCGGAGTAGAGGAGTAGACGGGATGAGATAGACTACCATTGATTGAGTTTCGTCGCGTATGGAGATAGCTAGGCTGTTCTATGTTTTTCTTCTCTATGTTGTCAGTATCAGTTGTATGACATGTTTAAATCTTGGCCGTACTTGGCGAAGTTCGAACTCATGGAGGATATCTGACAAAAGAGAAATATCACCAACACCACGTATGGTAGATAATGCGAGATCGAAAGCTAGATCATCAAAGAACAAGATGATAGGCGCACCAACTAATGAAACATCCAGCAATACACGCTCTAGAAACAGTTGATTATACTTCTCGATACCCCTCAATGATCTATGCACCGACTGCTTCTTTGGCGGTTGCACCGTCCAGTCCATTCGCATACTGGAACTGGCCGGAATTTTCATACTACATATCATAGGACAAGTGAGAAGTCGGCATTACAACGTAACGAAATGAATATACAGAACGCACCTCGTACATGTCAAGAGCGACCTGACAACTTTCCCTCACAACCACCGGGGCATCCGCCTTGCTCATGTATTCCTTGAGATATGGCAATACCTCCGGTGTGGCGATTCCACCCAAAGCTTCTGCGGCTTCATGTCGAACCATGTCGGATTCGTTAGCATTTTGCAAAACTTTGATGAGAGAAGGAACGGAGTGGATAGAGAGTAATTGTCCAAAGACGAAAGCGATCTCATGCCTAATCGTATTGAACGATACATTCGTGAGTCCTTGGTATTGGTCGAAAGAGTTATTCGTGGGACACATACTTAAAGAGCGCACTATCATCAGTGAAGCCGGCGGCAAGCGCATCGACTGCTTCCGCGGTGCCAACGTTGCGTAGTGCGAACATGGCACGGTACCGTTCAAACAAAGGTAGCTTTGTGTCCAGCAGTTGATTTCGTAGCTCGGCAATCTTGGCCTCCGGCAGATGTTTTGGCTTGGGGGTTCCAGCGAGGAGCCCAGAGGTGGGAGGTGCAGGATCGATTGATGTATATATCCTGCCATAGCGCGGTTAAGATTGAGAAAAAAAGTGCATATGATCAAACGCACTGAAAGTCTTGCGAATGGCTCGACTGGTGCCGTTGTCCCTCTTCTGAGTGATCCCACTGGATTCTCGCGAGAGCGATCTCGCACGTCTCGCGCACTGCTCGCTCTGGATCGTGGACGTATTTTTTCAAGACAGGGAGGGACGATGTCGAAGAAATCGCGCCCATGGCCTCAGCTGCCTAGCATAGAGTCATTAGGGTACATTCATAACATCGACATGTTGAAAATGATTCTGCCTACCTCATGTCTGACCATAGGATCCTCCGTCTCATCCGCCAGGACTCTTTCGAGAGTCGGAAGAGCCACTTCATTTTTAATCTGACCTAAACAGTAGGCTAATTCGTGCTTCAACAAAGCAGATGGATCCTGAAACCCTTTCACTATTATGAGTTCTCTTCTCGACCACCGAAGGCTCCAAATACAAACCTTTTGAGATGATTCTGATCGCATGCTCGTTCTTCAGCGCCTTCAATGTGAACAGGGCTCTAAACCTGTTATGCAGTGGGACATCCCCGGATTTGTTGAGCAGAGTAGCCTCAAGGCTGACGAGCTCGGACTGGGAAACGACGAGTTCCGTTACCATTGTCAGAGATGCACAGATGAGTTTTTTTTTTCGATCAGTCGGTTTGAGTAGGTTTGAGTGCAGTCAGGTGCAGTCACGGTTTGCGTAAAGCAGCGGTTCCAAAAGAGGCAATCCTCAATTTACCTCCTCCCATAAAGCATGCCCAAATCAAAAAGACAAAAGCTCGGTATGCCGTCCTAATGACTCTTGATGACCTTGGAATCTCATATCACAATGTTGGGGTTATCAAGTCTCCTTGACGAAGGTCTCAAAGAAGACCAAGGAACATAAGGGCGCTCAAATCACCGAAGTGCGTACAATTTGCTTTTTCCTCCCGGAAAAGAGACTCAATTCAGAGCAAAGTAGCTTCAAAAACATGTCGAGAAGTGGAAGTATTGCTGGCTGTTTGAAGTTGGCAATATGCGCAATGCGCATCTCCAAACTGTTCGTAACTTGTGGAAGGAGTACGTCTGATCTTTTTGCATCACTAAAGAGAACGAGGACATTTAGCACGCTAGACAGCTCTGCTCGAATCTTCTTTGGTCGAGGCGCAGTGATGGCGAAAGCACTGGGGAAGACACCTGAGGAAGAGCACCGGCCGGGTTTAGCTAAACTTTCAGTTGTCTGTTTTTTCCCTCTTCATTCATTCTTGTTAATGATGGATGCGCGTTCATCAGCAAATAAAAGGGCAAGTTGGGCTACTCTTCACCGACACAGAGCCCACAGAAGTCATAGAATGGTTCAAAGACTTCCGGCAATTAGAATTTGCGCGGCAAGGCAACCGTGCGGCACGGACGGTCATCATCCCTGCGGGTCCCATCATGCAGCACCATTCCGATCCACCGGAGCCCTTCCCGCATAACGAAGAGCCTCAGTTGCGGAAGCTGGGTTTGACGACGGTGATGAAAAAGGGTGTTCCATCGCTGCACGTCCCACACAAGCTGTGCGAAAAGGGCAAGCCCCTCACGAGCGAGCAAGCGCAGCTGTTGAAATTAATTGGAGAAAAAATGGTGGAGTTCAGGGTAGGGCTGAAGGCAAGATGGGATGCGGCGACTGGGGAGGTGGTGCAGATTGATGATCCAGCGTTTTCTTTGGACGATGTGGAGCAGCAGGCAGAGGCAGATGAAGATGGTAATGACGCGATGAGTGAGTAGTTGTCTGTCTCTTATTACGCGTTTATCGTATCTCATGGCATTGCACATGCATTCCATCTGAGCTACTGAGAAGTTTTCTTACGGTCCGACCATCTCCTTATCGTCGACATGTGTGACCCATCTGCCCAGTAGCTCGAGCCACTAAAAAACCATGTATCGCTCCATTAAACTTCCGTATTGATTCTAATACCAGTTGGTCGCGTAAGACACTGTTCATGTGAGCAAGAGCATTTCCATAGATTCCCATGCCAGATTTAGCTGGTGAATTGTTTGTTAGTCAATGCATGGACGAAAGTGTGAGACGCGTAGGTGACTAAACTTGACCTCTTACTTACATACATACAGCACCATGCGGGAGCTGACATCTCCGATCCACTTGAGAGGAAGGCTCGAAAGCGCCCTCTGGAGTCTTAAGGAACCAGTTCAACAATGTGGTTTCCCCGCATTCCTCTCCTTGGGCTCGCTGCCCAAGTACCTTTTCAATCTTCCAATCCAGCTATAGAAACATCAGCGAAGGCTATGACTGCGACTCGGGAGTTCAAGCTCAAGACTGGCGATGACGTTTTCACCCCAAAGAACTTGATTGAGCTTGCCCGTCCCAGCGCGGGCGTTGCGAATTTGCCGGGGGACTTGGTCCTCGTGCCTGTTTCCAAATATTCATTTGAGACCAAGAAGTGAGCTGGAATTATCCTTGCAGCGTTGCCTGAGCTAACGACTCTACGGCACTTGTCGACATAAGCAATCAGAAGTCGATCTTCATTGCACCTCTCGAGTCCACTGTTGCACCCATCGAAGTCCCTCTGGCCGATGGCGGCGAGACCTTTTGGCTCAATCCATACATCGTTGGACATGTCGTTGCAAACGAGGGCGAAAAGACTTCCTCTCTGTATGCCATCAACGTTAGGTTTACGACGGAGAGCATGGAGAGCCTCACGCACGAGCTCCCCGTCCTTGTCGGCACCTTCCCTACGTCTACTGCTTCGAACTTCCGCTACCAGCAGCAAAAGGGTGTTCTGGTCTTCGCCGACTCCGTTTACGACGATGGGAACGTCACTGCTGTGAATGAACACGACAAGGCATGGGAGAACAGAGGCAATACCGCCTACGTGTACGACGAGACGTATGAGAGGCATTGGGATACTTGGAGCGGTCCAAAGAAGTCCTCTTTGTTCAGTGTGAAGGTCTTCATGGATCCTGGTAGGACCTGGCATTTCGGGGACCAATTCGTCAATGTGCTGAAGGGAACCGGGCACGTAAGTCAATCAACCACGATCACTTAATGCGTTCCCTTCTTAGAAACTTCTATCCGACGATAGCACTCTCCCGTCGAACCTTTCGGTGGAACGGATGACTTCGATATCTCGGGCGACCATATCATATACACTACGAAGGATCCCGAGTTACCAGAGGCCTGGCATACGAAGCAGAATGTGAGGGGTGACAGCCATCTCGCCTTGTAAGTCGCATGCTGAATCTTTTCCTTTTTTTTTTGGCAGGTGTACATCGTTGACTTCTGGGGAAACGAGAAGCCGCGAGAGCTGACTTCCGGGAAACAAGGGGCTATACATAACCCTGTGTTCAACTGGAAAGGCGACAAGGCTGCCTGGCTTGAGCTGGATAAGGACGGCTACGAATCCGATCGGTGAGCATAGCATCGGATTGTTGTAATGACGAGCATCTCATCTTTCCTGCGGGTTCGAAGGGCCAAGATCGTGATCTACGACCTCAAGAAAGACGTCCGTTTCACACTTACACAGCCATGGGATCGTTCACCTGACTCACTCGCCGTACGTATCTCATACCGTACGATTTATTCCCACCACATTATTGACCACAAGTTGTTTAGTTTTCTATTGGTTCTGAATTCTTGTATCTGACAGCAGGCGATGATGCACGAAACAAACTCTACGTTCTCCCGATACCCCCAACTCCGGAGTCTTCCAGCACCCATCCCGACCTTTCCTCATTTTACACTACTCCCGTCGAACTCACCCATGACGGCGCAGTTACAGGCCTACAGACACTTTTCTATGGACGACTGATGTTCACTCGCTCGTCCGTCACTGGACCGGGTGACGTATTTATCCTTCACAAACTCAGAGATTTGGAGGACGAATTGTCGAAGCGAAAAGATGCGCGGAACGCGGACGAGCCTTTAGAGTGGAAAGCCGAGCTCGTCCAGGTGACGCGGTTCACTGAAGAGGCATTAAAGGGGAAGGATTTAGCGCAGGGTGAATCTTTCTATTTTGAGGGCGCAGAAGGAAAGAAAGTACAGGGATGGATCTACAAACCCAAGGGTTTCAAGACCGGGGAAGAGAAGAAGTGGCCTGTCCTCCTGCTCATTCACGGAGGTTCGTGTTCAATTCTGGTCGCCACGATTGGAATCAAGCTGAAAGTCATCTATCTATGACACCAGGACCCCAGGGCGTCTGGGATGATCGTTGGTCCACTAGATGGAACCCGAATGTTTTCGCGCAGCAAGGTTATTTCACCATTGCCATCAATCCCACCGGATCTACAACTTTTGGTCAAGGTAAGCATTACTTTCTGTTAGAACTCCATTTGACTTGTGTTACTGATCTTGATCGTACAGAGCTTACGGATGCCATCGCCAAAGATTGGGGAGGAAAGCCCTTCGTTGATCTTCAAAAGGGCTGGGCATATGTCTTGGGGAAGTATCCCGAGATCGACAGCAACCGTGCCGCCGCCGCCGGTGCGAGTTGGGGTGGATACGCGATTAAGTATGGTCTCCTCCACGGTTCGCCTTTTTTCTTTTCTTTTTTGGCTGACTTTGTATTTCTCTCTTTTATTTTATATCAAGCTGGATTCAAGGACACCCTGAGTTCAGCTTCAATTTCAAGGCACTAGTATGTCACGATGGGGTCTTCGACGCAGCATATAATGGATATTCCACCGACGAGCTCTTCTTCGTACGTCCCACGACACTTGGCCCTCCGTTGATATACTAAATCGAAATGCAGTTTAATCACGAGTGGGGAGGTCGGCCATGGGATCCTAAAGCCAAGAAGATCTTGGAAAAGTTCAACCCGACGAACTTTGTGCACAAATGGTCGACGCCCCAACTCGTGATTCACGGAAGCAAGGATTATCGGCTACCAGAGACGGACGGAATTGGGGCGTTCCACGCGCTGAGGCAGTACGTCTCGTTTCCTCTTGAGTATGGCACACTGATGTTCATCATCTCCTTTCGTGCCGCTAGGCTCGGCGTTCCCAGTCGTCTGGTGATTTTCCCGAATGAGAACCATTGGGTATTAAACCACGGAAATAGGTACAGTCCTCTATCTCCTACTTGCGCCAGATAAAGTCGACTGATTCTGCTTTTACTAGCCTGAAGTGGCATTATGAAGTTTTCAGGTGGCTGGACCTCTATACGGGGAAACACGATGGAGATGAAAATGTCGAAATCGTCAAGTTGCAGAATTGAGCGTGGCATACGGACGATAACTTGTTTTTGTTTTGTTTTGTTTTCATTATGAATAATCTCAATATCTCATTATCAATGTGGAAGTCTATTTCAACTAATGCTCTTTCATGGTGACTGACAATCGCGAGCTCTTGCCGGGCTACGGTAATCAGGCAAACAGCATGCATTCGAATTTTTTGACAAGCGTCTCGTATAACGAGGACAAGTCTGCTAATCACAGGGCGATGATAAGGCAGAATTCTATCAAGTTGCATTATTATGGCAAAATGTTCTGATACTCACATGAAGTGACCGAGCTCTAGCCATCAAGCGTACGGCTCTCGTTATCGAGCAAACGACTCTGTACCTCTTCAATCTTCTGCCTACCGACGTCTTGGTAACCCAGAATACCAGTCGGACTGCCAGTGCCCTGCTCCTCGCGATTGATGCCGACAGCCTTCGGATTCTGCCCTTGGTTCAAGTCAACATTCTGATTCCAAGAGTCAGTTTGTGCGGCTAGCATGAAAAAAAAGGTGAAAAAGAGACGTACGTGAGGTGGATCTTTGAAAAATTCGTCGTTTATGTTGTGGTCGGTTATTGACGGATGATCAACGACGTGATGAGACTTCTTAAATGCTCGAGACTCGTCCTCCGCACGGTTTGTCGAGGCTTTGGCGGAGGAAGCCCGAGCGTCGGCGTGGGGTGGTGCCATTGTTGTATGAAGGTGTTTGTTGTTGCAGCAAGATGGGAGTTGACAGTGGAGATGAAGTTGGTGGATGAGGACGGAAAAATGAAGGCGCGCAAGAGCAGGTTTTATATACCAAGGTTGATGCAGATGGGGAGGACCGGGGGAGGCAAGCATATATGTAGGCCGGTCAATGCTGCGTCATGGTGATGTCAAGTCTGGTGTGTTAACGTTCTACCGCGACGCCCTTGTAGTACTGTATTAGGAGCCTCAGAATTCTTCACTAACGAGACAAGGTCGATAATTGAGTGCTGAGCGGTTGAGCGGCCGAGTAAGACTTTACTTACAGTACCAGAAAACCAGATGGATGGATCTTGGATGGATGGAGTATGTTTTCTGCTTCTTTCATGCCAGTCACATCGTGAATGGCTGTTTGAAAGCGGAGATGAAAGCCGGTATTCTTCCACTCAGATCCAATACTTGATCAAGGCGAGATCATCGGAAGATGGCCGGCGAGACAGATCTATTTGCTGAAGAATTTTCGCGATGGCTGTTTCTTAAATAACGTAAGTATTGTATGGCTATGGGTGACGGTGCCTGACGGTGCGCGTCCGACGTGTCCGACGCGTTCACAAGTCACGTGGTTGATATGGCTTGATCTCACACTGGCTTTGCTTTCTTCAACCTTAGAACTATGACGGAACCCTCGCTAGTCCTAGCAGATGCCCTGAAATCTTTCTCGCATGCTGTCACCAATGGTGTGAGTCTGTCGTTTATCATTTCATAGCATATCGAGGTTGAGATCAATCCATCATGCCTTCTTCAGATGCGATCCTATGGACAGGAGACGCGCTCCCAGGTGGCACAGATTGAAGGCGAAATGCGCCAGATTCGACGAGAGCGCGATGATGCATTGGCAGCTATGCATTCAACCAAACGTAACGAGCAGCTCTGGCAACAGGAGATAGAGAAGTGGAAGGTCGCGGTGCGTGATCCTGCACAACAATTGGATCGATGTGCTCACTTTGCGTGAATCCGCAGGTGGACAAGGCTGATATAGCTGTTCGTTCATTCTTCTTGACGTCTTGCTGTAAGATGAGCTTGCCCATCCATCACTTCCGCAGAACTCGCATCAAACCGAACTCATTGCACAACTTCGCCGTGAGGCACAGCAATGGAAAGAGCAATGCTTGCGTCTGGAAGAGACTTCTCGCCAGGAGATTAAGGACTGGAAGGATCAATTTCTACGAGTAGAAAAAGAGCGTTCGCGACTATCTGCGCGCTTAGAAGAAGTTGTATCCGAGCCCATCGTACGTATCGCCTTCTCTTTGAGCGTCATCCCCCCTTCACTCACCATGGCGCGCTCTTTCCATAGATTAAAACGAGCGATACACCATTCACTCCCAAACATACAAATCTTCTCATCGACCCCCCTACTGCTTCCACATCGACCAAACGCGCTTCTACATCATCCGCGAAGTATGTCAGCCCTACACTCGCGCAGACCGCTGCTGTTTCTCGAACGGGTGGGACATCGACCCTCGGTTCTGCTAAGAAGACACGTAGTCCGAAGCCAAAGCCGCAATCCCATACTCCGTCAATATTGAACAGGGCCGGTACGATGCCAGCAGTAACACAGTCGCGGGTAATACGACGTGTACACACAGTGGTGGAAGTACCAGTGAAAGAGGAGGATGCTGACGAGGCTCATGACGGTGCGGAAGCATCAACTTCGGCATCAGCGTCGGGATCGGGCAGAGGCCGTCGTCCGTTGGGTTCGCGTAGGCCTCCTGGGACCACGAGTGTCGCTGCCTCTCGGCCGAGCAATCCTCGAATGAGGCCCAACAAACGTATCAGATTAGACCCCGAATCTGCGGAGGAGGACGAGGAAGAAGAGGAAGAAGAGTCTGGGGATGAATCCGAGTATGTGGATGAAACTGAAACTCGGAGGAGACGTCGTCCAGCGCATTCAACCAACCATAAGCGCCGTCCCGTTGATGATGATGAGGACGAGCTGATGTTGGGCACCGAGGTGCGTGTTATTGTCTTTCGCCCTAGCGCTAAACTAACTCTGTTGCAGGATGATCCCGCTGAAGTGTATGGACCACACCTTATTGTGCCGAAGGGCAGAAGACCAAAGAGCATCACCAACACGGTTGGTGCAATCACTTCCCCAGTGCAGAAAAGGAAACAAAGGCCGTCGGAAGCGGGAGGTGGAAGTGTATCTAAGGCACGAAAACGGCAATGATAGCCTTTTTTTCGTCTCGTTTCTCTATTTGTGAAGCTACGGCAGTGTATGTTGGTTTTATTTTCCGTCCAAATCTGTACTTGTTTGCTCAAAAACGTCTGTTGACTCCTTTTCATGCTTTCACAGTATTCTTAGGATGTATGTATGATTTTTGTTTTGAATATGATTCAATGTCGATTTCGAATGAGTTTGCGAGAGAGACAGCTCACTTCCGTGTGCTGTGGCAATCTATTCATACTCGCTACGGACCAAAGTGTTGACCGGGGTCTCTTTGTTGAAGCTGTGATATTGCCGATGGGCCAGTTCCGAGTTTGTTCCCTACCTATCGCAGCAATCCGGAACCACGAGCCACATTAGGTACGTGCTCAGCGCCACTCAACCGCAGATTCTGTGTCTTCTGATTGATATCAGAGCTTTGCTATGAAGAGACTTAGAATCAAGGCAAGTGTCACCCTGGCTGTGCGCCTATCCCTGCGTGCTATATACAGAGCTCGCGGAGCTCGAGGGACAGACTGAAGTCTCACCATCACTGTCATACCTATCACGGGCTTGCGATCATGGATGAAAGCATATCTCTCCAGTCCACTCAGGCCGCCTTCTACGCTGGCAATTATCTGGCAGCAGTGTGAGCATCCGATTTGGGTCGCATTAATATTCCACGTACTAAACAGATACCGTTCTCATCAATCAGCTTATACGGTTTAACTTCTATGCAATGTTATGTGTATTATAGGGACTATCCGGACGATCTCCGTGAGATCAAAATAATGGTACGCGCTTCATTCAAACTTCGCTCGACTTCTGCGACTAAGACGCGCTGCAGGTGGCTGCTCTGTGGTAATTATTCCAATTTCCGTGAATATATCTCAAGAACCTCATGTATTATTCTGTGTTGAGGATCATTGATACCATGCATTCCATCCTGTCCTCGTATGGAGTGTATCAGGTTTTTCTCACCGTGGAGAAAAAAGCCCGGTATTGTTGTTACTTGACCGAGTACCATGGTGAGTGTTCAACAATAATTATTTTTTCAGTTGCTCAATGAGCATGAGCACATCCAGGGCTATAACGGTCAGTCTATTGTGTTCGCTCACAACGTCGCTTCTTCGCTGATATTACTCCGGCTTCAGGCTACTGTTCTCCTGACTGTGAGTTTGAGAACAAGGATGATAACCTTCGTCAATGATGATAACCTTTTTAATCAGTGTGTGAGCGACACTAGTATCAGGTGGTAGGTGATCGCCGTATCCCGTTGGATTGATCTGAACTCGCATTACTCCTATTGCCCATAGCTTCTATTGCCACAGAATTTGGAAACGTGAGTTCAACAGCGGCGATGACAAGCTTTACATACTGAATGTGTGTGCTAGTGAGCAATCGTGATTGGTTTTTAACCGCTACCGGGGTATGCCTTTCTCCCATTGGGTCTACTCACTCCCTGGACTGATCTCGTCCATCAGCTGGTCTCTGTCATTGTCTCTTTTTGTAAGGTTCATACCTCTGTCACCAGTACACTCGTAACACTCACAACCTTATTTTCCAGTTTTCGGAATATGTGGGCTTCATTCTACATCTCAGCGTATGTAGGAAGCTGATGTATATGCTTGTGCAGACGTATCGGTCCAACTGTGAGTGCGGTTTTCCTCTTCAAGAAGATGAAGCTGAGGGACCCAATTCGCGTGAAGTTTTGTTTTTCAAAGAGCTGTCCAAATCCTAACCCAAGTAGTACGTACACTTGTGATTCGTTTTCACAGACGAATTCACAATTTTTCAGGCTATCCTGTACTGTTCGTTGGGGTCAGTATGCATCGCGGACTGGATCATCACACTCATCACCTCCATTCTGCTGTGGAGAAAACATTCCCCAATTAAGAGGTATGATGTCCGCCCGCGAAAGGAACTGGATACGAGGCAAGTTATCTGATGAAACACTTTTAGGACTAATTCGACCATCAACACACTGATCCTCTACACCGTGACTACGGGCCTTTTAACTAGGTAGGATCGAATTGTCTTCGTCCATGTTCCAAGTATTCGATACCCAGTGCGCATTTTTTAATTTCTCGACGAACGTCAGTATACTGGCCCTCACCATCCTCATCGTGGTGAGTTTCTTTGGAACTCTCTCATCACGCTCCTTATAACCCGATATTCTAGTACATCACCATACCCGGATATCCTTTTGTCGGGATACAACTCAATCTCAGCAAATGTTGGTTTCGCTTCGATCTTAGTCCAATATTCGCTCAGATCTAAATATTGTATAGTGTATTTCAACTCTTTCCTTGCCACGCTGAATATTAGGCAGAGCCTCAAACACAACAGCGGGCGAAATGGGATGATTACCATGCCCGTGTCTTCTTTTGGCGAAAGAGGGCAAAGTTTCAGGACAAATGACATGAATCATCAGGTAGATTTCCGAAAATTCGGGTTTCTCGGGGTTACGTTCATGACCATATTTTATTTCAGGATATCGTGATCATAATTGAGACGGAGTCGAGCAATAAAATTGACCCTTCACCTGCGACTGTAAGTATTCGTTCTTCACTATGACATCCTCTGACTGACGGCTATCCTTCCAAGATACCTGCCCAAGTCTTGAAGCCCGTTCCAGACACATCTTGAGTAGAAATGTCTCTCAGACGTCTTCTCTTCCCACAGATGTTCATGACACATATTAGGGCCTTATAACTAATATTCATATTTATATGGTTTGTGCTGGAAGCGATAAGAACATGGTTCGCTGACAGTCGCCAGACAATGGCGCCGCCATGGAGTATCAAGAGCTGTGGGAGTCAGTTGAAGATGATCGGAAAGAGCGTGATTCTCGCAAGGAAGACTTGTCAATGGTCTCAATCCACGTCCTTCTCTCCCATCTTCAAGCTTCTGTCTGAAGTTCAAACTCATTCGTGAGTGAGTCCACTACATTTTAAGCACGACATCGGCATGTTGGTTGCCGTCGAATTGTGAACATCGCGTAGAGGAAGGCTGTGAAAGCCATTCTATAGGTACGGCAAGAAGACTTCATATTTCGCCTTCCTTGGTGCCCTGATCTATGTGATGCTACTACGGGTTCTTGATTTTCTTCTTCCACTGGGGGGCGGGGGCTGACGCGATCTTCGTTCTTCCAGAGGAAACCTCACAAGTTGCAAGGACAAAGGATATGTTAAGCGACCCGGCACGTCAGGTGAGCGATTGATCGCCAAGATCTACTGCAACCTCGGTGGTGACTCTGAGCGGCCAGGACTCGGAGTTTGTGATCAAAGTTGAGACCGAGACATGGTACACGGACATTTTCTGAATTGCTGTGCCTAACCGTTGAGAATCTGCAGCAACTTGAAGAACAAAAATGCATCTCATTGCGCATCCAACACCCATCTAGTTTTCGGAAAAATGACGTCGAGCTTGTAATAGACGTCGTAACGAGATCGTGGTCTTACCAGTGTTCTCTTGACGTTCTGGGAGCTGNCTGAGCCGTCTACGACATGGGGCATGCGTGGCGCCGGTTATCCGATTCTGAAGTTATGCCTTGGTCACACAGATGCAGGACCTGTTTCACGGACATTATTTCGTTGATCAGATCATTCGAGGGTTGTGCGTCATCGAACTTTGACCGCCAAGCCATAGCTTGCACGTTGGGGTTGAGACGTTGAAATCAATCATTGCATCCATGCAACACGCCACCGANACNANCACGACCCATNATAAATTACAGTACACATCCNCATTACATCANTTTACCGCTANTNGGGTGACCATTGCCGTTGGCTGACGCAGTACCACTCTTCTTGAGACGCTGTCCGGTTGCGAAAACAACACTGTCGAAAATCGATGCTACAGTAAGAACCCCACCCACGATAGCACATGTACTAGAAGTAAGANGCTGGTTAGGATTATTAACAGAGAGANCGCAGTATGAAGCTCACGAAGTAACAAAGTGTGCAAAAGATTGNCGCGTTTCTTCATGAACGACCAAAATCGGNGAAATTTCGAAATTGAAGAAAGCGCCTGAAATGAANGATTGAGCTCAACGTATANGCANAACGANTCGCAANCACAAACCAGGGATGCCCGAAGTGCCATGCTGAATATGTACGCCCTCGTCGTTGCTGCCATGNGAGCCAGTGGTGATNTCACGCTCGAAATGAGTNACGCTATATTGGTGGGTATTGACGGTTCTCCCNTCTAGNGTGCGGAANTGAGTAGAAACNACTTTGAGGAAGTACTGGAACATGTATTGCGACTTCGAGGTCTAAAGCAAGGATTGTATCAAGACGTGATNTGAAATGCTCAGTGAGAATATAGGCCTACCCGCGCCTGATAACCATCCAGCGGATTCCCAACAAGGCCCATCCGCTCTTTCAGNTCCTTGCNNTTCTGCATTTTAGTTGGATTGAACTCATCGTCCGCACTGAAAGTGAATTCATGGATCGTATGGCTGAAGTCGTGACGATTTCCATCGTTCTTCAAGTATGGTACAAGCTCGTAGATGTTGGTCGCGGAGGATTGGAAGGATTTCCCGGGGGACAAGTGGATATTACCGATGACCTTGTTGACGCGTACGCGTCCTGCGATATTACAGCCTTCTGTCGACTGTTCCTGCAATCGTTCGGACCAGTGTTCTTGAACACACTACAATTCCGCGGTTGGAAGAGAAGCNCAGTGATCAAAATACAAATCGGGGCAGAGACAAGTTCAGATCCGCACCTGTTCAATAGCATCGGGATTTCCGAAGCTCCAACCCTTCTGCACGTAGGCCTCCCGCACACTGTCGCAAGTGTTACAGCAACCGCCTTCCGGANCGAACCCACCATAGCAAGAGCCGCAATAGCCATCCTGGCGCTGCTCGTTCATCTTGTCGAGCTCATTTCGAAGCTCCGCGGANTGCGCATTTGNAACCATCGNGCCAGTAGATGACAGACGAGACTTGACAATNTTGTGTGAGATATCCCGTTGGGTNTCACCAGAGATATCCATAATGTCCAGAGAGAGTACTATTTGAACATGCCGGACATTGCACANTCAGCATGTAGTCCACCGGTAAGCGGTCAATNTCAAACATCAAGCCAGATATCGTTCGTATCTTGCGGTAACATACTCCAAGAGTATACATGCCACGGAAGAAGTGGAATGTAGACTTACGGTAGCACGGTACCCTCGGGAACGTTACATTCATCCTCACCGTCAACTTCTCTCCCCGGCTCTTGTCGACGACGACCGANGTGTCAATCCCAACACGGCGATAGTCAAGAAACTCCATTGTTGAGAATGCCAGAATAATGGCAGCAGAGAGTATAGTCACTTGAACACAACATCCGCTTCAGTATATGCACCACTGAACACAGACAATACTGACAGAGCGCGCCGGTACGCGTCTTGACCTTCACATCCTCCATAGTCTATGCACAATAGCCATGAATTACTATCGTCAACGTCCATGAAAGCAAACAGACCTTGCCAAAAGCATCGACGCCCTTGAGAGCGCCGAATAGTCCCCTGGCCATATTGAGGTCCCCAAAACCGAGATAGAGAGCGTGAAAAGATGGCTGCAGACAGCGACGGTATGAAAGAAATGACCAGCAGGAGAGAAGAAATAAGAAAGGTGGGCGTGTCCGAAACTCAAAAGTGAGGAAATGGCGGAGGCAAGCGAGTTGCTACGTGTCACTGACAGTTCGGGCCGTTACCTCATCACATGGGCCTTAGCTCACAACCATACTGCAGTCTTTGAACCGCAGTCCGACCTTTCCCCTCCATTTCACCGTTTAAATGTCTCAAAAATTACCATCCTCAAGCGACAAGGCATAGCTGTACCTCCCAAAGTCCAAACATGAATAAAATACCAATTACTGAAGTCCTATGCGATCCACTCCCTGCTTGACTTTGCCAATGAGATTCCTCATACCATCTCTGATCCCCTCAGCCTGAACACCAGTGTTCTCTCCACTCGTCCGATATACGCCAGTCCCTGCTGGACCACCTAGGCTGACGTTTACCCCGCCCAGGTTCAGATTTAAAGCCGGCGCATTTGATGCGGACTCTGGTGGTGGCTCGTAAACCGAAGCAGGGAAACTGGCCGCAGCTGAACTGATCATATCAAGAAAACTGTTGCAGAAATCAGCTTCCGATGCAATGTGCAGCCTGATCATACTCACCTGGAAGAATTATGAACACAGGTCCCACCCAGCAGGAATCGAGTTCCTGCAGCACCGCTGGATGCACCATCCTGATTAAGCAAAGCAATCGCTCTTGCTTCCTCGTAGGTCGTGCCGCCAACCATAAAGATGATTACGTCTTGCGGCCTGTGGCCAGTTGCCAGTTAGCTTGGATAGTCCTACATGTACATCCGGAAACAAGACGAACCTCTGAAGACTAGCATTTGGACCAACAGCCTCGACAAACGGGTAACTGGTTTCCTTCAATCGTCCCTTGAAGAGGTTCTCCAACGTCTGCGACAGATGAGGTGTGTGTTGCATATACACGTTCTCCACACCCTACAGGCAACCGTCAACTCTTTCCCATAACAGACCCTATAGCTTAAATGCATTACCTTCAATCCTTTCAAAGCAGAGCGGCCCATCGCTAATAATGTCTCCGTCGAAAACAAGTCATCCTGACGCTGATCAGAGCCTGCGATATTGAGCATTGCATAGACGAGCTGAATTCCAAAATCAGTCAACAAGAGCGGACTTTGTACTGCGCAAGTACGTACACGAGCATCCTCTCGCCTTACACCATTCTGCAATGCCAGGTTGATAAGCGAGGCAATGTTGCTTGCTTGCGTCTTTTGGTACCGCAAAGCGTACAAAATCACAAGACGTAGTTTTGCCCGAGGGGAGATGGCATTATCTATGATGAACGTTTGCACGCTCTATGTCGTCATGAGATTACGAGTCAATTTCATAGGACGCAGTGAGATTACCTTAAGATCCGCTCCTGCTGAGGTCGCGAGACCTTGCTCAATCTCGCCCATCTCCAGCAATTTGTCCTTTCCGACAAGGCGACTCAACTCGCCTACTAGAGCCACATGCTTGCTGACGTTTCCACCAAGCTTCCTGAACTCAGGATATTCTTCAACAAACCGCTTCATATCTGTGATAGAATTGATCGAAGCGGGATTCTGTGCTAGTGAGCGCGCTTGGTAGGACTGGACGTATGACTTTAGAGAAGTGCCGAGATCGCCAAACGTAGCTAGATGGTGAGCTTGGAAGAACGGGTCCGTCGAGGTCGTTAATGTAATTTCCTGCTTCTGTGAACAAGGGATTCAGATAAGAACAAAGGAAAAAACTCACAGACAGCTCCGGTCGAATGTCTGGCACTTTATTCATGTCGACACGGCCGTTCTGGATGCCAAAGAGTTCGTGAACCATCGCCTGGTATGTCCACTGCGAGAGTATGGGTGTGACTGGGTCATTTCGTCTATCGAGAATGAGTAGTAATGGTGGAACTTGAGTCGGTCGGAAATCGAATAGTTGAGACTCGGATTGAATCCGGTGCTATGTGCACAGTGAGCCCCATTTTACCCAAGATCAAGGCTTGGATTAATAGGCCATACATACCTGAACTTCAGTCGCCAGCTTCTTCGCCATACCACTCATCTTCTCATACCGAATCACAGGCTTTTTCCTCAAGCTGAGCAACACTGCGACCAGGCTTTGGACAGAATATTCCAAAGCTTTAGGATTCCAGGTGTTGGGCGTTGATCCATACAGCGGTTTCGATGTCGAAGGGCTGTGATTGAGAGAGAACAGGGACGGCAGGAGAGGCGCATAATCTGCGAAATATTCCTTAAATTATATATCAGACTATACCTGACAGCCGATGCTACGTTAAACTCACCTGCACCTCTCTGACCACCTCATACTCGTCCGCATCCGCCAAGCGTTCAATAGTGGTCTTACTGAGTATGTTGCTGAAGTCTGTAAGAATGGGGATGAACGGAAGTGTCACACAGACGTCGAAGAGACGCAAGCATTCACCCACTAACACAAGTAGTACTCTCCATATCTAGGCTCTCGAAGCTCCGCCTCCAACGCCTCCAAACTTTCATTGCTGTTCTGGAGGAAGCACACGCATTTCATATGAGGCATTCGCTCGCGTTTCTTGTTGTCAATGCGATCCGTGAGATAGACCTGGTGGGATAATAGTGACGATTGGGTAGAAGCGAGAGACACAATTGGTGTCTGAGAATTCGTCAGTAAACTTCAAAATGCGGTGAATGAACGGACGGACTGTGTGCGTATCCAGCAAGAACACCTTCATTGCCGAAGGGACAGACACCATCTTCGAGATGTAAGTGTCCACGGCCTTCACAACATCCATGATAGCTCGGAATCCCTGAGCAATATACCGTATTAGATTGATGTATTATGACTGAGTTTCTCGTCTGTTTCTTATGAAGAGAAAAGAGGGCAATGAAGGGGGTGGCAGTTGAGTGAAGACGAGACTGGGATTCGGTCCTTCGGAATGTCGCATATGACGCCGAAAGCTACGATCACGTGGAGTAAACAGGGTTGCTCAGTGAGTTCCAATCCCAGTCGCGTCGCTTCCTCTGAATGCCTATCATATCAGTCTATATCTCAGGAGATTCCATCGTGTTGGTGGGAGAGATCCGGAGACAGAAAGGCAAGCCTTTCAATAACACACATAGTCTCACTGAAGAGCCGGAGCTCGGCCGAGACGTCCACGCTGCGAATTCCAGGGAAATTGCACCGGCACCAAACGTGCATACCAATCATCTATGACGTGTGCAAGAGAGTGTGGGCAAGAGGAAGAGTATCATCCGGGTCATGCTGAACCGAAAGCTCTCATCGTGGACCTCCTCTCCAATACAGCTAGCGTCGTACTCCTGAGTCCTGACCGGTGCGTGTGTCTTCGTGTCTTCTTCAACCCTGTCTGACTCGTCGCCTAGCTGCTGGTCACCACGAGTAGCTAGTTGTTGATGCGTCAACCCCAATGCATCTGTCCTGCCTTTCTCGTGGGTACTCGCACTTGCCTCCGCGGTCGAATAAAACGTCACCAATGGCAGCATCGCGGACTTTACAGGCTGCGATGTACAGGTGAGGCGATGATGTCGCCAAAAGGTAATTCATGGCTGTCATGGGGCGAGCTTGAAATGAATGTTTCCGCAGCCTGGCACGACGTTACTCACACATTCACCCACAGGTCAGAATGGTCGCATGACCCGCAATTCATGCTTTGAACTGTCTCACGCATTATGAATCGGCCTCACGGCTTCGCCTCACCTCACGCGAGGCGCCTCAGCCCGTCTTTTTTCTTTCTTTTCACATAGCTGGGGGTCAGGCGGGCGGCGAGCATTTGATCACCGCTTCCAGGTCAAGGTCACCTGCGCCGCTCGTTGGCCAGAATAGTCTTTTTTCGGGCATGGTCGTTCATTATATGTCATCATGAAGGCGCGCGACATTTCTCAAGCTCTCGCAATGCATCAGATCTACGTCATAATGTTTCACCATGAAAGGTCTTCGAATTCACTGACCTTCAGTATCAGCACTTGGTGACTATAAGGAAGAAGGTGCGTGCACAGATTCATGTTGTGTAGAGCCGGTGATTTTAGGCCCGATGGCTGCAGCGCGTGGGATGAATATTTCACAGAATCTTTCATTAGAGGCCTTTCACCTGAGTATCATAATCACCTTCTGGGACTCGAGAATCGTTGGCGCTAGCTAGTAGTCACCGGCTTCATATCCATCATCTGGACCTGGACTACTTGGAAATTTCGCTGATCTCTGTTGCAGATGCCGTTGTTCCCATACAAGAGCTTTTACACAGCCACCGTTTCCTCTTGTTGACCGGCGCAAGTCCTCGAACACTTTTATTGGGCATGCTGCAGCCTCCTACTTCTGTCATGTTACTCATCATCTGAGGCATCTCTTGGAAGGCTGGCATGCTACGGGACCTTGTCCCACCCAATATCCAATTGCTCGAGAAAGGTCTGGTACTGAACGAGACATTTATTGTATGCGGGTTGCGTCGACCATCCCCCATACGGCATCCGTCCATCTACGAAGTCCAGGCCTCTGAAATGCCTGCCAATGTCGGATGGGCCCCATAATAAACCTGACGCTGTGCACCTCCACTACAAGGACACCACGCGCACTAGTGCCAGCGTTACAGATTTCGACTTACATAGGTACCTCAGTATATCCATCTGAATCCGCCTCAGCGTGTCTTGTCTCAAATCTGTCGAATCAATCATGAACCATTTTCGGGGCTGACAGTAATCACGGATCATCGTTCGTAGATTTTGGTATCTCGAGAGTTTGCGCCCTCGCAAGATCGATTGGCGGTGCACGCGTTCCATTTCTCCAAAATGTTTGGAACAATTGCGGAGGAGGGTCGCGGCCAGAGGGCGATACTTACATATGCAAATCAACGTGATTGGATGGCGAGCGGGAAAGCGCGGGAAAACTTCGCGCCGCACGAACGGGACGGAATTACTTTCCAGCCAGCCAATGACGAGGTCAATCTAATCTTATCAAGGCCGGCATCCTCCGTGATTAATCTAATCATCTGCGACCTCTGCCCCGCCGCATATGGATTCTGCGTGTACGTTCCTGGTACGACCGTGCTGCGCGTCGATGTGACTCGAGAACGAAGAGCACGCTGAGCGATATCATGCAGGGGACGCCCGGTTCCGTGCCCAGTGTGCAGCATGATTGACTGACGCATTTTCATGTGACGCAAAGGCTTTCGGGTGGAATTCTCGAGATCAACACATATGTGCATATGGATCTGCTCGCACAGGCGTGAAGGATTGCATGATAATCATGCATCATGCATCATGATCCGTGCCATGATAATCTTGCATGCATGTAAGTATTCGATAGGGCATGCTAATATGTCAGCATATTCCGATGAACATGACAGAGAGGAGCGCATTCCACAATGGAATATTTCACGCACGAACTCGCCCTACAATCACATGGCACCAGGCGGGCAATCCAGCCTGGAGGACTCGTCGGGATCGCAGCAGCGCATCGACCCTCGGCCTCGGGGCCGCCTTGCGAGCACCGAAATGCACACATGGAGAAGGACGCCCGTTCTGGGAGCGAAGCGCATGAAAACGTAGCGGGGCGGGTCCCGCGAAGCATCTCGGACGCTCGATTTGAACGCTGAACGATCGTCTTCGAAATCCGATCTCGCCCAAAAACGGCGATCGTCGCACGCACATATACATACGCGCTTGTCAGTGTGTACGCACCCGTCGTCGCCGCGGAAGAACTTCGCGCGGAATCGGGCCGCAGGAGGAAGAATTTCGCTTCTTTGGTGGGGGGTTTCCTCTTGCCTGTTCGAAATCTAGATAACTTATCCTTAAAGCTTAAGTACTTACCCCCCGAGAATGAACAAGCGTCGACGTAAATTGCCTGGAAAACGTTCCGAGCGCAAGTCCGAACTCACCGTGCGTCCGCGTCAATGTCGACAGTCGACGGTGCTTGCCAACTCGAGAAACCTGTTTTCGGCCTTGGGCTTGCTGAACTTGAGCTTGAGCTCGAGTTGGCGCTGAAGCTGAAGCGCTTAACATGAAGAAACGCGCATTGAGCTCATTGGACGTTGACTGGTGCTCGCTGTGCATTTGCCCATGCGCGGAAAGGCCCGAGCGTCCAAAGAGCCTGCAAGAGCGCTGGCACGCGCGTCTGCCACGCACCGGAAATAGAACCGTCGGAGAGCGATAGGACGCTGAGCGGGGAGACGCACTTGGAGGGGTGATACGTCGCAAGTCCGAGCGTCAAGCTTCAAAGCTTCGAGGGACATGTCAACTTCCTTTTTGCCTGGGACGAACAGAGATGGATGGGTTTGCGGTACCTCCGCATGCCCCTTGGAACGCGCGCTGGGAAGCAGGCCGCGCAACTTGATCCGCCTGTTCTCCCAGGCTGTCTCTTTGGTTTTATGGATGCGTTGCATGCCGTTGCTAAGTACCCACCTTCGATACATATATGTATGTATGTGTGTGCGAAGCGGTCGCGGTCGGATACGGGACGCTGGGTTGGGGAAAAGAGGCGTTAGTATATCAAAGTGGGGAAATGAAATCGGGTTCTGCATAGGTTTGTGGGACGGCGGCTGTGTTCGGGCATTCGCTAGTTACGAGGGGCACTGTGGGGGATTGGCAAGATTGAATGCGGGTGTCCCCGCATCTACATATGAATGTACGAACATGTATCAGTGTCAGGATGCGGGGCATGGAGTGATATGATGATGGTGGCACAAGGTTCGTTGGGACACCGGGCGCGGGGAAATGTGGGATCAGGATCATGATGCCTGTTGCTCTCGGTTCAAATCATCTCGAGTTCCTTGTTGAGCAGGTCCGAGAGGAGATGGATCATATAACAGAGCCGCGCACTAAGAGTGGATGGGCCCTTCAAACACGATGATGAAGTTGGAGATGTGACAGAATGTCATGTCCATGGCGCCAGCGGTCGCCACAAACTCGCCACCGCCGCCCTGTGCGGCGTGCGCTGTGCTTGCAGAAATGGCAACGCCGGGGACTGGCTGACTTCGTGCTGCTGCCCGCACGCTGCGCTTCCGTAAGTGCAGTTATTCTTTTACATACGCGTACATACGCTCATTCAGCACTTACCACATCTTTTGGATTTCAACACAGTCGTGGCCGCGAGAAGTCGCAAGCCACCATAGGTGCGCGGGCGCGCGGCTCGGAAGGGAAAAAAGCAAATCCTCCCGACTCGGGTTCACGGCAGATTTTCTCAGAGGTTCTGGTTCTGGCTGGATCTGTAAGCGAGCACGAGGGGGCAGCAGGGAGCAGCCTATCGCTGGCCATGGCGGTCTCGGGCACGCACGGACTTGACCCACATTGGGACATCGCCGTCGGGTACCATACGACTGATGCCATTGGCTGTGGGTCGCATGAGACTGTTGGCTTGAAACACTCTGTGAGTTTATTCTATCAACCAGAGGCACGCAAATCCGCCTGCCGCCGCATCTCATCAAGGAGTGCGGCGTTGCTCAGCGACCGATATGACGAGTAGATTGCTCACTGCGGAAAGTCCCGACCCCTCGCGTCGCGTTGGACGCGTTAAACGTTATAGCATAGCGCTTAGACGTATTAGATCGCGCCGGGCCGGCGGAACGAACGCCAAAGCGAATGATGATGCCAGGCGACTTGGTGTTTACGTGTGCTGACGCACCGTTGTTGCCGGAAAGCTGCAGATCAGTGACGAGGGAAATCATGGGATGAATGAAATCATTTGACATTGAAGTCAGACGGGGGAAGAGGATTTCCGAGTTTTGCGAGCTCCGGGCGCGACGACGACAGACACAGTGGTGGAATGATGCACATGCGCACCAGGAGAGACGCGGACGAGTATGCATGCAGTAGGAAACGAGCGTCAGGAAGGTGCCGATGCGCGGCAGTAGTTTGACTGTTGACATCAAGATGGCAGACCTTCGGTCTTGATTCGGGCGTGCCTTTTGAGTCCCCGAAAGTCAACTGAATATTTGAATCCCGGCAACGAGCGACGATCCAAGGCGTCAACAGATTGCATTCTGCCTGCGCTAAATTTCCCCGAGGACATAACGCTTTGACCTGGAAGAGACCAATACAGTTTCGGTAACTCAAGACCAGAGATACGGCGGGGGGCGCCAATTGGATGATGCGGCGGCGGTGGCTACGGCAGCGACGGGAGGAACGGATTGGTGAGCGAGCGACGAGGATCGTGATGGATAGGTAATAGCTGGGTGAAACGCATGATTTGAAGAGAGATGAAAAAGGTCGCGGCTGTCTGATGCATCTGGCGGAGGGCAATCGATATGAAGATGCACATATGATATTTTATGTACAGATCTAGCGGCACTGATATGATGCAGGAGAGTGATCACCGACGCCGGAGAGAAATGAAAGGACATAGAACGCAGAGAACGTCGGGGATGAATCGATGACGAGCTGCAATGCGGGATATGAGAAACGGAAAAAGAGCGACCACAAGAAGTAGAAATTTAGAGGTCGGGACTCGGGGCTGGTGGTGCGGCAGGGGGGTAGTGCCGGAGGGAGAAAGGACGGGAGCAAATGAGGAGCGGGGAGGTGGGTGGCTGAAATAAAGATGGGAAAGGCGGGGTAGCGGAGGATGCCGAGGGCGATAAGAGAAGATGGCAACAAGCACATGGAAGGCGTGCGCTCGCGGATATGAGGCCAGGGAAAGAAATGCGTTTATCCGGGTGAGGCGAGGCGAGATTGGAAATAGGTAATGGCTGCGTATGCGATCGGATTGGAGGCGATGTTGTGCGCACGCATTTGCAAAGGAAAGAAGGGCGTGCATGCGTAAAATAAAAAGAGGGAATAAAAAGAGGGAATAAAAAGGAAGGAATGGAGCGAGGGGGAGAGGAGGGGGCGAATGAGGTGAAACGAGGGGAGAGAGGTGGTGAGGCAGTCTAGAGCGGATGGGCGTTGTGCCGTGCTGCCGCGGGGGAGGTGAGGCGTGGGAGGGATCGGGTGGCCGGGACGAGGCAGGAACAGGGTGGGATTGGGTGGCCCGGCCTGTGGGCGCGGGTCGAGCAGTGCTGGCGAATGGCCGGTACGCAAACGGAAGAGCCTCCCCGTCCGGGTCTTACTCAATGGACACACCACGCACATCACACATGAATAAATACCCAGCTCCCCAACAACGCCCCGCGCCTTTTCTCCCATCCTCTTTTTGTCCGCCCGCTGCCACCGCGTCCCTTTCTCCTCCCTGTCTCGTTTGCCTTTCAAGGGTTGCGATCGATCCTGCGCCGTCGACGCCACCGTCTGACACTTGCTTCCCCAACAAGGCGTCTTGTCCGCCAGCCCTTTTTAAATCCCGGCCTCCCCCCACCCTTCTCACTTTCCCCGTCCTCCTTTCCTCCCATCATGGATCATCTCGATACTTCCTGGTGTCCCGTCTGTGGTCGTCACATCCTCCCCAAGCGATACACCGTCCCCGTGCAACCCTCCAAACCCCCCCAGCCAACTATCCCTGCTCCTCCTCCCTCTTCCCCAACTTCTCCTTCTCGTAAGCATTTTCAAAACTCGTCCTCTCTTTCCCCACCGCTCACCTTATTTCGTCCAGCATCCAAAAACAACGCTCAGGACGCGCCCACCATCCGTCGGACGCGTAGTAAAAACGGGACCATTCGTGCCAGAACAGCGGGTGGCCTCACCCGCGGCACCGGTCGTGTCAAGCCCAACGGCACCATCAAGCGTTCAGACTCGAAGAAGAACCCGCCTGCTCCCACTTCTCCTCCCGCACCCCAACAGCCTCCGACCGCCCCGGTAAAACATCGGACGGTCATTGATCAGAATCCTACGCCCCTGTATTGCTCTGACGAGTGTCGCTTGGCCGACCTCAACAACATCCACACCGGTTTGCCCATTAATTACCATCCTGACCGCGACGGATGTGATTCTCCCACCCTCCCTCCCGTTCCTCACAACTCCCTCACCAACATCGTCTCTCCTCTAAGCAGCGAGACGGAGACCGATAGCGCCTCGAGTGCCTCAACTTCTCCCGAGTCGGAGGATAAGGTCCTTGTAGGCGACTCGGCTCCCCTATCCGGTTACGCTTCGATATCCCCCAGCGTGGCCGCCCTCGCTCGTATGTATGACTTCCCCCCCTTGCCGCCCCCCGCGCCGCTTTTGGAGGAGGAGCAGGAGACGTCGTCCTTTCCAGAGCCTCCGAATGACTACCAGAGCGGTGTCATGATGGCCGCACGTCGTATCAAGGCTGCTCTCTGTCCGGAACCAGCGCCAAAGCGGTCGTCGTATCCCTTCAACCAAGCTCCCTCACGTGATCGGAAGCCCATTCCGGGTTGGACGGATGGCAGCGATGCCTGGAGATCTTCCGTGTACTCCTTGTCGACAGTCGAGACTGCCATGAAGCAGGCTTCTGGAGTCCAGGACCGGCCTTCCGCATACAAATCGTTCGCGGCTTCCCCGCACCGCTCTATCGGCGTCTACTCTACCCTCGGCGAGGATCCCACGCCGACGGCATCCCACTCTTCTGCCGCTTCCACCTCGACCTCAAAGCTCACTTCGGCAGCGAGATCGAGCACGCAGGAGGACGTGTCTTCCAAGTACCCTCTGACCTTCGCTCGTCGCTCGGATTCACACCAGTCGCTCTCAGGCTCCCCACATGCGCAGTCTCTCCCCGCAAATTCGCGCAGGCGAGAACACAGCATCCTCAAACCGGGTGCTGAAGGCATGCTCCTTGTTCCGGACGTCAAGCTGCGATCTCCTTCGGCTGCTTCCTCTTACTCCAACGATACCCCCTCGCTGTCAAGTTGGCGATCGGGATCGACGCGCAGCCTCGCGAGGAGTCCGCTTAGTCGGAGGGGTAGCGAGTTGAGTGAGGATTCGATCTCGGAGTCGCCAGAACTGGGTGAGGTTGGATCATTACCGACACCGAAGAGACGTGGCGTCGAGAGTGAGTACCCCTTGGCGTCATCTTGAGTCATTCTCCTGATGTTCATGTCCCTGCAGCGCGTTCTTGGTCTTACGACAATGTCCTGACGTATCCTATCATGCCCATGCCGAAGAGGAAGGAGATCAGGTTTGAAAAGCACGTCGTGAATGGGGAGACCAAGATCGTCGAGGTCGAGGTCGAGGTGCAGCCGCAGATGAAGCGACTGTTCCTGTTCCCCGGCAAGGAGGTCAGGCGGTGATCGCCGTCTTCCGTTCGCTGTCGGTCTTCCGTTCGCTGTCGGCTTTTCTGCCTCTCGAGTCCAACATATCTCACCATCCCTTCCTCTCGCATGTCACCTACGCACACATCAGACGCATACCACACGCCATATGATACCACTCGACGACGACACGATGCCGACGATCCTAATCACGACCTCATTTATTCACTATCCGTATCACGCCGTCATCCCTCATGATATCCCCTAATGGATCGTCCGTACGCCTCGTTCGTCAGGAACATCACCCACACGCGCCGCGAACCCTTCTTTGCATTGCACGTCTTCCATTCCAAAAGTTGTCTCTGACCTCTGATTTGTCTCTTGTTCCCCTTCATTGGCTTTGTACATTGTGTATCACCATCCCGTGTTTCGCGTCATCTGTTCATTTGCTGTACGATTAATCACTACCCTATTCCCGTGGACCGTTTCCATCCTATATCTGCGTCATGGTACGTGTGCTCTCGATCTAGTCCGGGGGGTGGAGACGTGTTCGTCATGCCCTAGGATGATATCCAGAGCACTCGTGTTTCGTGTGACGTTCTCCATGCTTTCACTACCTCTCGCTATCGTGCTTTCGCATCGGGACTTCGTATCGACTGCCCCGCAATTTCCACCTCCTTCCATACCCATGGCTGGTAATCTGGTGGCTCGTTCTCCTTTCGTTACTTACTTTATTCGGGTCTTGTGTGCGATAAGCAAGGGAGCTTGTATTTCATTCAGTACATACCTTATACCAAGTGCCAAATCGAGTGTCTTTCAGTCCTATCTCGTCCCGTTGGGGTTTGGCGGTTCCGCCCGATAAGTACAGCCAGAGGCATGAGTTTGAACTGGAAAGAACCGCGCATTCCATTCGCTTCGGCTCGCCGGGGCGAAGGAAGAGGCCCCTCGAATTGACTTGTAAAGCATTGTAAAGTCAAGTAACGTCGAACACGTCAACGTTCGCGTCCGTTGGGGTTTTCCTTCATTCGAGCGAGTGCGATCCGCGACGCTGCCCGGCGAGTACGGTGTTTCGGACGCTACTCGTGTTACCTTGCTTGCAAGACAAAGTTCGAATTCGGTTTTGACTTTGACTTTGACCTCTGGACAGGCCTGACAGGACAGGACAGGACGCTACTTGGGAAATGATCCTTGACTGGCGAATTTGCACGCGGCTAACGCGCGCGGGGGATCTCGTCTCCGCTGGACGCGACAGGACAGGACGCGCCCGACGCGCCCGACGCGCGACCGGCGATCGAGCAGCGAGTTTTGCAAATCGCATATTATGTGTTCGCGCGTACGTGCAAGGTAAAGTATTGGACAGCGGACTTTGGGAAAAATGAGGGCGATTCGCGGCAGAGCCCTTGTTTTTTTAAATTTTATAATCATACGGATATTGGCCACGTCCATTGGCTAAGGGTTCCCTCCCCCCCTGCGCTAGCCTATCGCGTCGCGTCTCGCGGTTGCCTGAATTTGAGGGGGACCTTTTTTTTGTTTGTAAGTGGTGTACTGTAGGCTCTTGTTTGACGAAATATGGCGAGGCGGGACGAGGTGAGATTATTTTGATCATTTTGATTTTTGATCATTTTGATTTTGATTTTGATTTTGGATTCTTGATTTTGGAGACATTCGGAAGGACTCGGTGGGAAGTGAGGACGGGGGACGGTAGACACGGAGGACCGTGCGCGTGCTGTCGGCTCGGTAAGTTATATCGGATCATGACTGACTCACTCCTGTCGTTTTGCTTGGGATATTTAGGTCAGGACGCGCGGGACGTAAGTACTGGACGCACCGTCACTGATCAATATTCAAATATTGAACGCGGGCCGTGATCAAAAAAATGGATCGCCCGCAAAGTGCACGGCCTGCAGTATCGACGGTTTCTTTCTGGTCTGCCTGGCCAGCTGGCTCGATCGAGCGGTCGAGGCGGCGGCGACGATCGTTGTGCCCATGTACGTGCATTGTGCAGTGGACTGAGCGGCCCGAATACTTACCTATATATAGGGGATGGCATGATGTCGACGAAATGGATACGATCGTCGTCGTACTCGCGCCGCGTTTTGAATCCCTTCCGCTGCCACAGACTGGATCGTCTATGTCATAGGAACGTTCGGAGCCTGTTCGAGCTCCTTGACATGGACGCGGTCGAGTTTCTGCGCTAGCCGTGGGCGACTCTCCATTAACATTCTTGAGGCGGAGGTGGGTTGACGTCCCGGTCAGCGTTTCAAAATGNTCTAACGTTCGTGCATGCATGAGGGGGTCCTTTCCGCCTTGCTATGTCCGCCGTCNGCTGCGCGTNATCTCGTGCGACGTGCAAGCTCGAGCTCAGTTTCGTTTACTTGCTGCGGCGTGCGCGCAGCACACCCCCATCCTTATTCGTCGTCAACACCGTCGTACGTTTCTTTTCCACGGAAAAAATTCGTAGCGCACGTGTTTCAGTATTGTTCCCCTTCCCTCGTCCCCCTCCCCGGGCTGTGATTTTTGTTTGACATTTGCTGATCGTTCGTAGTTGATTTGTAGTGTTTCTCCTTCTTCTTTCTGGATGCGCCTTTTTCGCCTCTNGCTANGTANGAGGAAACGCCCGCATCCAACTTCCTGGAGTTTCTCTCCATCTGGAATCGCGACATCTGATGGCGCTACACACATGTGGTATGTCTAGTTGCAGTTTATACCTNTCGTTGATCTGCGAANAGCTCCCTCGGTACTGTTCATCCGAAGAACGATTTGTCATGACGTCATTCTCGACACTTCAGTGCAGTGTACCTCCGAGTCTCGACTCAAAAGAATGACGATGGTTGACGTTGATCANGCGCTGGTGATCGTAAGTGNATTCCGAACGAGAGAAATTTCTTGCAACCCGNAACTCATGCCCGGAACTCACGCCAAGGCACGACGGACGACACGAGATTCGAGATGAAGAAACAAAGGTCTCGAGCATGAACGGAGCGCTGTGAAAGACATCATGTGCGACGGGCGGTGACGTCAGGNCTCCTNAGGANCANTCGACAGGGGTNGNGCGAGCAAGGATAAACGCCTTGTGAGACCCTTGTGAGCCTCTAATTATAGGTTTTGGACGGATGGGTCTTGTGCACGGACTGACTCTGACAAGGCATCGCGATCGACGTTTGGGGCAGAACACAAGGTCGAACGTCGCTGTCATCATCATCATATCAGTCTAGAACNGACTTTGTTTTCCTCTNNTCGAGTGCCAGGTGCTGTTGTTGTCAGAACNGTGAGCTGTCGGAGCATCTGCATCAGATCGGAATGCACACGCGTGCACATGCTCAGTTTGCTTTCTTTTTTGAATTTTTTTTTCTGCCTCGGAGGTGCGTCGTCTAGATTCAACATACATACGGTACTCCCACGTCATAGGACGCTATCACTCGCCGATATCTTTCCTCAAACAGGCCCGCTCATGATTCATCATTCTCTGACACTTGGCAGCNTCNTCGCCTCGCAACAATGTCGCCTCCGACGGGTGTGGGTGACGGTGCAGGGGTCAGCAGTGCACGTTCTCGTCCGTGCTCACCATTTCGCTTGCCACAGCTGACACCGTCTCCCACGGCTTCAATCGCGGCTCGCAGACTGGCACTCCGGAGCATCGGGACGATCGGTCGCACGGGATTGATCGACTGNCCAAATTCAGCGCNCGGTTAGGGCTGGTTAGGGACTTCCACCTTCTCGTCCCGTGGGGCCCCGCACTTCTGCGGTCATGCTAGTCTGGCCCTTCTTCGCGACCTGGGCTTGATCANGATCAGNTGCGAATTAGAGCTGCCAGCGACTCGCGCGGAATGTTACTGTTGCTGTTAGTATGTAAAGCTTTCAAATTTCACNCTTCTTCTTCCCGGCGTCCCGCGTCATCGTNAGCCTTACATACTTGCTTGTGTACGCTCCGAGCAAACAAACGACGTGGACGTGGACGTCCGATATCCGNTCGTGACNCTCCGAGCAATTTCCATCCCCGCGAGCGACAAAACGCGGGGTTGAATGCTGGCGCTGGACATNAATGTCGAGACTGCGTGGGTTGCTCTGGTCTTTNANACTGGCTCTTCAGCGTTGTGGGGTACGGCATCTGCGTGAAAGAGCCGAACGAAGGATGCCAGTGGGCNACATGGAGTTCTGATAGGTTTCCGACAGTTGCNTCTANNACATANGCAGAGACGTGGGATTGAGAACCCGACTGCTCATCCCGACGCTCCGCGGTGCCGGCTAGATTTTGAATGTGNCCAGCTTCGATGCATTGAATCTACGCCAAGTNAGTACGTAGCAGCTCGCATGTGTGCCGATGCCTCCTGTAATCACGGCGTTCTAGTATCGGGGTAGCGAGCGATGCGGCGGGGAAGCCGTANGCGTCGATTCTTCTGAGCTTGACAACCTAATTAGACGGGTCGGCCTTTCCCCACATCATAATATATTCAGGTAAGTACGTATCCAAGTACGACGGCGAACTCGTNCGTACGTACAATATTCCGATGGCAGGTCCGCAAACGGACTCGAAANGATATGGACTTGGATGCGTATGTATACTCTACTTACATGCAATTGAGTTGGTGTAGGATACGCTGATGCGCCTCGGGCACCAGCCCCGCCACAATATTGAATTCATGAACATATCTGGGTGAGTTACTTCATCCATGGTATCAAGATGAAGCTCAGAGCNTCCGTAGCCACATATACGAGATGATGATTAGCACGCAAAGGAACCTGTCACCTCACCGCGGCGTCATCCACATGCCACAAAAAGCGTCTCACGAGCGTAAGTATGAGTAATTTACTCAGCAACGATGATCGCAGAACAGGCACGCAGCGCGCCCGAGGTACGTATGCACTGCGTGACTGCATTCAATGACTTTCTCTAAACGACGGCCGTCCGAATGGCTGCACGCAAGTTGCCTTAATAATAACTAGAGCGTGTGGGGTTGAGGATTGCGGGGGAACGCGGGGCAACTGCGAGAAGTGAACCGCATGCACAGTCCGCCGAGTTCACGGATATTAGGCTCAGAAACATATGTGTACAGTAAGTTAACTCGAGTCGAATAGCATCCGCTTGGGGATGCAGGTGAGCCAATGTGAGTATACACTTCGAAACGTTGTGGGGCGCCGCGTTGGGGAAGGGGGGGGGTGCTCATAACTCGCTGGTGGGCGAGTCGGAACAGGGCTGGTAGGGGCGTGATTAATTGGATGCGGCGAGGCCGAGAGGCAGTGTGTGTGCATGTGTGTATAACTCGGAATAGGATGGTGGATGGGCGGTTCGCCTGCGCGGGGTCTGCCGGGCACTGCGCGTGAGATCAAGGGGGTGAGGTGTCTGTGAGGTTTGGGTGCGTGAACTCGAAGTGGGTCCTCAACCTGTTGCGTGTGCACGTGGGCAGGAGGACTCAGTGCGGCGCAGCGAGGCGCATCTCGCTGATTTTGTGAGATGAATGAATACATAGGTACCATACCGCGCCTCGCCCGCGAGTTCGTGGGTCAGGTCATACCGTCGGAGAGCTTTTTTGTGGTGTGGTGTGTCAGCAACATGTACATGTATGATGCGTGACGGTCGTGGATATGATCATTGATCAACATGAAACTCGCGAGCATGGGAGAGTTATCTGTGAAGCTCAGGTTCCCAAGTCAATAGGTCCGTGATGCATTGATGCCTTGTGCGAGTCGGGCAGTAGGGAGCCTGGAAGAAGATAGCAATGGCTTCGTACCTGAGTTTGTTAGCACAGTCGCTTTTNGNCCTCCAGAGCTCTCCAGAGTCGGAAACANGTGNATGCAAAGCGAGCCTTTTGAGCCGNGCATGATTGCGNGGTAACTTGAAATTCGAGCGCAANAACAGATANNCAAGAANCANACCAGCCGTAGGAAAGCAAAGCTGCTGCACGGCGACGGCGACGCCGCCGGCTTTCNAAGCCGCTCCACGTCCTCCTGGGCACCCCCGAAGGGATAGGACCTAAGAACTCGGAAAATTGTCGGTCGGCGGACTCAGCCCAGCGATCATTTTANCANTGACAAGCCAGCCAAATCTAAATCTGCTCAAACCCCTTGTACAGGAACGTCAGATTCAAACGAGAACGAGACACGGACAGTTTGACACTGACCGGCACCAGAAGCACATGGACCCACGACGCGCAACGCCCGCCCCTGTCCTGAACGACTGAGATTCCCCCAAAAGTCCAGCGGCGGTGGGGCGCCCCGCGGCGCCGTGGACATACCATATCGGCGGGGTGTTTGTGGGTCGCTGTGTAAAACGCCCGCCCGATGGCACATACACGGACTTGGCTTTGGATTGCCGATCATCATCATTCGTGACTGGCGACCGGTCACTGGCATATGTACAGTAAGTACGGTACGGGCGCTCGGTGACGCGGCTGCCCGTTGAGAACCTTGCGAGATCTGGTTACCAAGATACCGAGTCGGCGTATGTATGCATATGATATCTCACTGGAGTCCTGCCAGAGATTGAGGTTCGGGCGCGTCGGCATGAGTCAAGTGTGTCCGATCTATCTCGAGTGCTGCCTGAATCGTGTTCGGGATGCGATTGCTGATGAGGAATTGAGGATGTTACTCACAGATACCCGCAACCCCCTATCGCTGAGACTGATGAGTAAAGCCCTCATGCCTGTTACCTTGCTTGCAAGGTCTATCACCGGAGTTTCTATGGGAGACACATCGGACCGTCCGGGGGGTTCTTGATCGTGAGTCGGACGCCCTGACTGGCTTTTGATGTTCAAAGTCTACTACCAACGCGACGGCATTGGTAGCGCTATCATCAGGGAGCAAATCAAGCAGAGCGAGGAGCGTTTGTGGTGATCATCAAATACCTGGAACGAGTCGAGTTGAAAGGCAGGAATGACTTTCGTTCGACTTCGGATTTTCAAAGCCTTCAAGCTCAAGACCAGCAAACGCGAAAAGACCTGTTGTTAGAAAAAACGATACCTCACGCTGTTGAGTCCGCTTCCAAGGCTTACACTACGCTCGGCATCTCCTTCTGTTTTTCAGCATTTCCTTTCTTGGTCTCGGCACCCGTACAAATATCGAGAACCTCCGTATCTCAGGCTCTACCCCAGTCGCTTTTCTCCCTTCCGGACACGACTGAGGTGAGCTCTGCATGATATGCCGTATCTAACTTGCCGTTACTTTTACTTGTTTTTCCCGTAGCTACTTCGTTCGCCTTACGGCTCTCTAGGTCACCTCGTCCAAGACCTTGTAAGTACTGACTAGGCTTTGTTATCCAGCCAGTGTGCCATTTTTTTACACCACACGAGTCCACCGGACAGGCTAACATTTTTCTTTTTGCAAGCTGATCACGATTGTCCAAACGTTCATCGGTCTGCGGGAGATTTTGAGCAGTCCTCATTCATCTGCCCCAGTGCCCCAGCTCAAGCCGTCGGGTTCGTGTTTGCTTCCAACGCCAATAGCGACCGCCTTCAACTCGCACCTCCGTATTCGCTGCCCGCGACGGGCCGGATTCACCATGGAGTCATTGCACACTTACCCAGGTTCCCCGGTTTCGATTTGGAAACTTATTCGAACGTGACCCGACGGTCTAGATACGCAGTACTCGACTTGTCCGTCACTGCGCCCGCTATCCGAGTCTAGAGACTTGGTCACCAGTCTAACCCGGCGGTCGACGTATGCACGATATGTATAAAGCTTTAAAACTCTCATGGGCACTTGAGCTAAGTGGTTCAAATATTCAGGAGTGATTCAGGGAAGGTTGCCCCACAATGTTAACTTGTTCCCTAGTCTTCTACAACATCATGCAATCCGGATCCCTTGCGACTGGCGGGCCTGGATCACCCAAGAAAGTCAACGTTTTCACAACGGCGCGGTCGTGGTCGTGGGTCTTTCGAAGAAGCGGAACAAACCTCGCGATGCACAAAACGATCTGCATCGATGGACACTTCGAGCGACGGACCAATTTAGAGCAAAAAAAAAAATCCCGGCGAATCGAAAGAAGCCGCGGACGGATTTCTGGACACGGTCGCACGTCCACCGTGGAACACCTGGCCATATGCGCAAGTTGGCTGGCTTCGCGCGCACATCCATCCAGAATGGGACGGTGAACTTCGTGGGGTGTCTGGGAGCGCGGGGCCCCCACACTGGGGGGGGATATTAAATTCGATGGCTGCATTCGTCTTCGTCGACTCTTCGTCTTCGTCCGCGTCAGCCCACATCGAACGTTTCCAGACATGGCGAAAAGGTTCCGAACCCAGCGCGCCGGGCCCGCGGTCTCCCATACCACGCTACCGTACACTCCTCCCTCCCTCACGCGTCTTCCCGGCTCTGGCCCTAGGTCGAGATCCCCGGTTTGGCAGCTGCGGGCTCGCAACTGACGCGGATCTGGACAAGTGCAGAGAAAGCTCTAGCGCTGCAGCTGTCGATCGCGGGCCATATACATGCATGCATTGCATGTGAGGGAGAGTTTGACGGATTGGGACGCTGGGTGCGACGCATGTCACGTTCACCGGAAATTTCAAACGTTCAACGTCTTGCAACTCGCCATGCATCCACGGCCGGCAGCGAAAACCAGGCTAGATACGGTACCATAGAAGAGCGCCACACCTGGTCATGAGTTTAATCTCGAGTTTGAAGCCAATAGAGAGAGTGGGGCCGTGCATACATATCCGAATCCAGTCCTTCCTCGTCTTGTCTTCTTGAACTGTTGAAGCAGACCCCCCCCTCGCATCTAGAGGACGATTCGTCGACCAGGTTCGCACACTCTTCATTTCCTCGGAGCCCGTGTCATGAAAGAAGTTAAAAATTCAATATTCAATTCAAGGTTCGCACCCTGCGCAACTCGAAGAACGCGGGGACCTCGTTGCCGTCAGCAGTGCAGCTTGACTGACGAACCTAATTTGCGCGGGCCCCGACGGCGAACAACAACGAACCGAGAATGCATACTCACCGTCCTGCGCATGCATGACAGCACTCGCGCCCGAGCTAACCTTAAGCTTGAGTCTCACGAGCGTACGAACGCGCCCTTCGCCCGCGTTCGTGCACCGTGCAAGTGACAAGCGACGCTCCTACACGCCACAAAGAGCAATCCCGTCGCCACATACGTACCGCGAAGCAAGAGTGCTCCTCCTGTCGCAGCCCGAAAAGCCAGTCGGGCAGCTCGGGTACCAATATAGCATGCTGTGGGTAGGCTGTCAGCGATCCATCGTCAAAAAGAAAAACGCGGCCGCTGCGCAGAAGCTTGGTTCCGGTCATGTCGAAGAAAAGCACGCAGGCATAGCATCGCGCATCGCGGATCCCGCAGCAGTCGTGTCAAATCACTACTTCGATTGAAGGTCCCGCTTCGGGATTAGGCACTGCAGTGGTACCGACCTCCGCCCCAAACTCCACCGTGCCGCCGTCGCAGCGCTG
>SGPL01000298.1:0-41385 GCA_004802705.1 Bondarzewia mesenterica | reverse complement strand
TGGGGGTGTTGAGGATGTCGATGGGGGCCGATAGTCGTTTTTTTTTTTCTCTCTTTTCATTTCATTTTCATTTCATTTTTCTGTTTTTATATATTCTACCGTCCGTCGTCTGTCGTCTCTCCGCGTGTTGTCTGTGGTTTTGTGGTGTCGAGCAGTCCGTGCGCATTCCAAAGTGTTTGGGTACGTCCGGGCTCCGCGTGGTATTCCGTATTCATACAAGTATTATGCCATGATCGATTTCGGTTGGCTCAGTAATTCGTGTGGTGTGTTTCGTACCCCGTCCGTTTCCGTATTCGTATGCGTGTTGGTCTTGTTTTTCGTCTGTCTGTCGGTCTGTCGGTCTTTCTTTCTTTCTTGAGTCATTTTCTTCTTTCTCTCTCTCTCCCCTTGATTCAGTCATTGTCTAACTTTCTTTCTAACATTCTCTCTCTTTTTTAACGTGACCTACTCATGCGTGTGCGTGTGCTCGAGCGTGACCTTTTTTTTTCATTTATTTAAATAATTTCGGAATCGGGAGGACTAGCGCTACTACCCACTACCCACTACCCAGGCCCTGGCAGCAGTATGCGTATGTACGGTGGACTTTGAAGGATTTTTTGTTGGTTGGAATGTTGGAATTGGGGATGAGTCCCTTGTGGAGTGCGGCGGTCGGCCCGGACTTCTCGTCCCGGGCGGAGGCAAAACGCGACTCTAAGCACGCTGGTATGCACAAAGGGTCCGGTCACCAGTGTTCCTCGCATCCCAGATTGCGAGTGGAGAAAACTCAAGAAAAAAAACCTTGTGAGGTTGTCTTATGAAATTCCTGTAGCTGTGTGGACGTCGTCGCATGGATCAGGATATAATGGATGGCAACCGGGAAAGGACTGCTCGTTTTGCCACAGCAAGCCGAACGCGCGACCCTGGTACTCTGTATTTTGAACTTGACGGGTCGAAATTTGATTTTTGTAGATGAAATTCGGGCGAAGGTCGATCGAGATGCATATTTTGAAAGCGAGAGACTGCGAGAGAGATCGTTCCGATCGCTCATTTGTCACGACGGTGCGTCCCTTACTCCCAGTACGTCCTCATTCTCATTGTTTGGACACGACGGGGAGTAGTTCGACAGAGTATGTCCACAACCACGTCCTTTCAACACAACGGGCGGTGCACTTGCCCAGCCATTCCCGACTCCTCGCATCAGGCCCTCGCCCCAGCACGTCCCCAAACCCATCGTTTCAACACCATAAGGGCGTTGCACTCACCAGCATGTCCCCGACCCCTCGTTTCGGCACGACGGCGTGTCCCTCACTTCTAACTTCGTCGTTCCGACAAGACGAATCGTCACACTCGCACAGTACGTCCCCACCCCTCATCTTGACACAACGGTGTGTCCCTCATCCCCAAACTCTTTCGTTTCGACACGACGGGGCCTCTCACTCGCCTAGCACGTCCCCAACCCCGTCCTTGCGACACGATGAGGCTTTGCGCTCAGCCAGCGCTGAGCGTACGCTGTAAAATCAGAGATCCGCCGCGTAGTTGTCGCCGAGTTGTCGCGCCGGTGTGTTTTGTCCGCGACAAGCCTCTTTGTCATGCAAACCCACGGCCGCATTCACGCACCAATGGGACCGCTCGTGTCCTCATGTACTTGTCCATCATTGAGATTGCTCCAGCAAAACAAAGCCTTCGCTAAACCTCAGGCTGGATGAATGCCCTTGTATTACGTTCCATGATGTACTGCCATATCAAAGACTGCAGTGGTAGCTGTCTCGCAAGAATATGGCTTGTCTCTGTGCGTGAGTTTCTAACCCTCCCATAGACTCACGGCGTCAATTCTCCGTTGACACTCTATCTCTTCCATATCAGCTCATCTCGTTTCTTTTTTAGAGGCAAAGGCGTGTTCGCGCCATGCGGACACTGTGTGTCAGTCTTCCGAGTGCTCATGTCTAACCAGGCCATTCTCTCTCTGCTGCCACCATCACAACCCCCCGCTGCACTATGGGCTCTGATACAAGTCGAATCCCAGTTGAGCCCGGTCAAGAGACCGCCGTGTAAGTATCCCGCATCCATGATCTTTATCTTTTCGTTGACCGTGTGTGGCCGATAGGGTGCCCAGAGAAGAACATGAGGCTAGCGATATCCGATTGAAAGTTACAGGTAGACCCATCCATTTGTCTTTTGTTGTCATCACACTCAGTCCGGTGTACTCTACCAGTTCAACAGGTTGTTGGGATCCCTCAAGTAAAAGTATTAGGATTCATCAAGGACCGCAAGGTCTATGCGGCGTTGATAGTGGGTGGACAGAAGCAGAAAACTGACGTGGTCAAGGTGGACGGATCAGGTAGTGTTCAGTGGAGCAGAACGTTCGATTTGTGAGTTCGATTTTCTCTTTCTCTTCGCTTGTAATTCGGTGGCGAACGTGTCGACTAGTGACACACGCACACCATTTGGCCTCGAGTTCCGACTCTATGGCCGGCACATGATGTGGAAGCATAAGTTTTTAGGCGGGTTCAAAGTTAAAATCAATGATTTGCCAGAGCCTCCAGGTATTTCAATCTCACATGCTGGCGAGACCCAGGTCCCCACTGACTTTGAATCTGTCAGATATCAGTCGAAATCTGACCATATTTGATGCGAGAGGACAGCCGCAAGAACGATCGATTCGAGCCACTTTGTGGCTAACAGCAGAGCCCGACTACAACCGGGCCCAGAGAGTCATGGGAGAAGTAACACAGAAAGTTGTGGAGATGAAACCCGTGTCAGGCGCCGTGGATGAAGTCGCTTCGGGGACTCTTGCAGCAGGGGCGTTGTCGGATAATGCGGCTAATTTTTCCGATGCATGGTCTCCTCTGCTCGATAAGCTGAGGACTTTCGTGAGTTTAGTGGACACGATTTCCGAGGTGCCCTGAGCAAGCTCTGCGAGAATGAGAACATCTCTGACGTATCGCCTTGCAGATCCATCCTTATGCGAAGATGGCTTGGTTTGTGCTATCCGCGATCCCTAAGGTTCGTCGTTCAGAGCCCGAAATGGGGAGTCAACGTCTGACTTTGTGCAATGCAGACCATAGTCAAACAGAATGAACGCGATCAACGGATAACCGGACTGCTCAAGACCTTGAACGAAGTACTCGACCTCATGAATGAGGCAAAAGACCTTGGAAAGATCGAGTCTCACAAACAAATCCTCACCCGCATGTCTCAGCAGACTGTGGAGTGTGGTTATTTCATTCGCAGCTACGCCAATGACCATAATTTTTGTGCGTGGCTTTCCGAGCAACTCGTCTTGCTAAATACCTGATTTTTGTTCTCAACAGGGAAGAGGACAGGAAAGAACATAATGTCAAGCGCGGATAGCACTATCGAACAGTATCAAACAATATTTATCAGCCTGCGTTCGCAATTGCAGGAGTCGGCAGGTCTCCACACGAACGTCGCTGTCTTACATGTGGAGAGCATGGTGTGCGAGCTATCTGAAAATTTGAGAGGCCTGGGTTTGTCCCTTCATCATTTATCAGTTCGAATATCGCTGAACTGGCCTCCACTATCATCTCTGGCAGCATCCGACTTTGATCTACGAGAGATCCCTTGTGCGGACGGTGCTCGTTTTGCCAGCGGAAAGATATGTCTAGCCGGTACTCGGGAGGCCATTTTGGAAGGGATCGAAAATTGGATCAACGATGCGGATGACGTTCGTCGTGTGTGCTTGCTCTCTGGGGTGGCAGGCACGGGCAAGTCCTCCATCGCTCACACTATTGCGCATCGATTTAATGTGTTGGGCCGACTGGGTTCGTCTTTCTGTTTTGATCGGGGACGTCAAAAGGATCGCGGCCCCGCCACCCTTTTCAGGACCCTGGCACGCAATCTGGCCGATCATAATCCCCAATTCAAGGAGGCGTTGGGTCAAATACTTCACAACAATGTCTCGTTGTGCAAAACCGAGGCCCCCGAGGATCAATTCGAGAATTTCCTCCGAAAGCCCTGCGAGAAACTGTTGATTTCAGGCCCGGTTATTGTTGTCATCGATGCGCTGGACGAGAGTGGCGATCCAAGAGTTCGAAAAGATATGCTGACGATCCTCGCTAAAGGCATGCCCAAGTTACCCTCTAACTTTCGTATCTTCGTTACGGCCCGCCCCGAAAACGATATTTGCAAACTATTTCATCACAACGATCGGGTGCTCGTCAAGAATATGACGGACATCGAGGCGTCATCTACGACTCGAGATATCCAGAGGTACATTCGACGCCAGCTGTATGACGAGGGGCGTTTTATGCAAGGCTTCTCAGAGAGCCATTGCGACCGGTTGGCTGAGTTGTCTGAAGGGCTGTTTCAATGGGCATTCGTAGCTTGTGCATATATCGAAGGACTCGATGGACAGGCTGGCCGGACGACTTCCGAACGCTTGAAAGACATCTCAGAATCACGGACATCGCGAGCTGACCTGCTGGACGATCCATACTCGAATGTGCTGAAATCAATTTTCAACATGAAGAGAGCAGATATCAGGGCCAGGTTTGGTTCTGTCATGGGACAAATCCTGGCAGCCTTTGAACCTCTTTCAATGGGGGCTCTGGTCGTTCTTCGAAGCACTATCGATCCTGGCGATGGCATTGAGTCCGTGAAATCAATCGTGCAGTTCATGGGCTCTCTGCTCAGCGGTGTCACTGGCGACGATCACTCCGTCCCGATTCAGCCCCTTCACACTTCATTTCGTGATTTTCTGACCGATCCCTTGCGTGGAGGTGATTTCTACGTCGACGTATTGCAGCCGCATTCGCAATTGGCGCTTGCTTCATTGCGTGTCATGAACCGTGACCTTCGATTCAATATCTGCCGATTGGAGACCTCGTATTTGCGCAACGCGGACGTCCCTGGTCTAGCGGAGCGAGTCTCAAAGGCAATATCACCTCTTCTATCTTATTCGTGCCGCTTCTGGGCAGATCATCTCAACAAGACACTGTTCAATGAAGACATCCTCAAGGAGATCGAGGACTTCCTCCTCAGAAAAATCCTCTTCTGGTTCGAAGTATCGAGTCTGATCGATGCTCTTCCGACTGCAGGGCAGGCATTAGTTCACGGAATCCGATGGGTCAACCTCAAACCCAAGGTGGGTCATGGAAAGTCATTTGTCAAAGTCTTGGAGGGCAGCTGAGGCACATTTTTGTTCCAGGCAACAAAACGAGAGGATGATATACTAAACTTTCTACGGGACGCTCAAAGTCTTGTTCGCTGTTATGGGAGGGCATTCTCGGAGTCTACACCCCACCTCTATCTGTCAGCACTGCCGTTCTTTCCCCAATCGTCTGCCATATATAATCATTTCACGCCGTCATTCACTGGTATACCATACGTGATAAACGGTCGGAGCCCTAGGTGGCCAGTACTGCAGAACATCCTGAAAGGGCACACAGATGATGTCTGTTCTGTCGCATACTCGCCGGATGGGAAACACATTGCGTCGGGCTCGGGTGATGGGATCATCCGGATCTGGGATGCGGAGATGGGTGTGCAGATGGGTGATTCTCTGGTGGGGCACACAGAGAGGGTCTTGTCTGTCGCATACTCGCCGGACGGGAAATGCATTGCGTCGGGCTCGGATGACTACACCATCCGGATATGGGATGCGGAGACAACTGCACCTATTGGGGAGCACAAACAAAAATCATCTCTTCGGATCGACTCATCAGCTCACATCTATCCTTCTGTCTCGTTCTCATCCTGTCTGGACCATGCTTCAAGGAATGCTCACTTGGCGGACTTCCTCATCAGTCGCTCGCCTCCTTCTGCTGACTCAGTTCACCTCTCCATGCCATACGATGGTGGTTGGGTGGGTCCACAGTCAAAACTTTTCTTATGGATTCCTGAAGAACATCGGGAGAAGTTGTGGTGGCCGCGAACCAAAACGATGATTCCTGCTCGCTCTGACCTCACCATGCTTGATCTGAGCCATTATAAATTTGGGCCTGATTGGCATCGTTGTTACCAAGACAAATCGACGGCATAGCTGATCGCGGACAGGACATACTGTATATTCTTTCATGATTTCTTGGTACATGATTCTTGTTTCGTATTCTTCCCGTATGTTGTTTTGGACGCTGACTTGTGATGATGACTCATGTGCATACTTACTGACAATGGAATACTCGTGCATTCGTTTAGAGCAGACGCGAAAGTCGGTAACGACTTTGGTTTAGGCAGAATGAGTTCAACCGGATAATAACCGCGTGGATCATACATGAGCGGGCTCTCAGACAAAGATGCGTGCATCAAGTGAGTCAAAACGGTGCAGGAGTTGCGTCCACTGGTAACATGCTACTAGTGTACGCGGCTTTAAGTCTTGGGCTCAGCTTGATGAAAATATCGAATATCGAATGAAACCTCAGATGACGACGGACAAAAGAAACAAAGTTGTTATTTCATCCCCGAATTATCAAACAAAAAGTAATCCAAACCACTGTAGAGCACACGGACTCTGAGTCCGACAGACATGTTAATGAGCCTGACTGTGACCATTTGGTAGAAAGCCATGTACTCCAGCCCACAGCTACAGTACTAGTGGAAACTCGCGCAGGAAGCGGCCAACGGGTACGGCGGCCAAACTCCGGGTTACGACTATTAGGCGCGGCAGAGTCAAGAACTGATATCTCGGGGCTACGACCAAGTCTTGGGGCTTTCATGGGAGAGACTTAGGGTGATCTGCGGCATTGTATACAAACGATGGTCCTGCAACTTTTGCGTGGGTCCATATTTGTTCGAAATTGGGAAATACATTTCCTATCCATATGCATCGGTTGCGTCGAAAGAAGCACCGGTTTTGTCGATCCATCGCGTGTGCGAGCGCAGAGTGATGCGCCTTACAGTCGTTGGGAACCGTGATCGGCGTGATATGCACCGGCGATACGTCTGGAGTCCAGCGACGCCGCTGTGCTGGCTCTGAGATGTGGCTATCTGGTTTGACGGAGACTGAGCCGATCACGCGCAGCCGCAACTCGAAATGCCCAGAGAGCAGCTTGGAGAAGCAAGAAGGACCCCAAATGACTTCACCAGAGACAATGTGCGTACGACGGTCCACCGTCATGTCGCCAAAGCACCTCCCCGTGACGAGCATCAGAAACCGTATGATGATCCCGGTAACGATCAATAGCAGTGCTTTGGTGAAGCTGAATCGCCTTCTGCCTCGCTATCGCAGCCTTCAGGTCCATCCGTTCTGTCGGTCATTACCCAGGCGAGGAAATTCGGGTCCCTAATCGGTGCGCGTACGGCGCGCTACAGTACTCTCACAACGACAGATAGGGACACATAACCACAGAACCCATATTAGAGTTCTACTATCAAGGACGTCGGTGAACGTACAAGGAGTAGAAGTTTCATGTGCGTCAGTATCAGGTCATCTGCTCGTACAAGAGCTGGCGAACACTTTCGGCAAAAGAGGACGAGTCGCATAGGCAGCTGTGCATTGTGCTATTGACGGCTTGTGCGCGAGCTGTACACTTAACGTCAGCCATGCGAAGAGAGCGGAACAGTATGGAATGTTGCTTACATTCTTCCCAATAAATTTCAGTCCTGGTCTGGTGAGGAGATGACATTGTAGATGGACGGCAAGTAGGGTAGGTGAGCATGGCACAAAGCACGGATGGGCTGGAGAGCACCTGGGCCATTGACTCTAGATAGCACTTGGGCAACATAATTTTGCAGTCCGTCCCGTATAATGGTGGGACAAGCAGCGACGAGATGGTTTGAGTAACTGCGATAAACGAGAAAATGCAGAGAAGAACCAAGAGGTGCGATGGGTGGAAGACTGTCTGAGGGATGTCTGGACTGATAGCGTAGGAAGAGGCGGGTATTTATGCGTTCTCCAAAGCTTCCGCAGACAAAGGGCAACTTGTTTTGCTAAAAGCCGTTCACCCTTACCCTCCCGCTTTGAACTCCTGGAAGGTTCGTGTGGCGTTCGATCAAAGCTAGCATCGGAAATGCCTATACACTGCGGCACCGCATCCATCATATTCGGACTACTTAGGGATCTGAAATGTTGTGACCACAATTAATGCTGCGCGTTGAGTCACTTCCTAGCACAGGGCCTGCAAGTAATCGCATATTACCCGAGGGAAAGTGGAGGAGAGGAGAATGCACGAGGGGTACATAGGTAGAGAAGACGAGACAGCTCACTTCGCACATTCTAGTGCATATCGTCTTGATATAGGTACTGTCCCTCGTGCTTTGCAGGACCCTGGGACCATACAATGGACGGAACTGACCACGAGGCGCTTCACACTGCAATCAGCAACGTCGTGCAGCTTTCAGTTGGTACGCACGGCGAAGCGAAGATGTCGGCTGTCAACAATACACAGGGCACGAGTGAATCACGCATTGTGTGGATGCAAGTCCCGGTCTGTTTGAATCAATTTTTTTTTTGTCATTGGTTTTCAATAGATTTGGCCATGTGGATCACTTTTCATCTATCGCCGGAGTCTAAGCATGCGAGTCAGTAAACTGTTGTACATCTGTAAAACATCTCCAAAAAGACAAAAGGCAAAACATGCTATCAAGAAGGGCTCTGGTCAAGTAATAATGAAGATGTCTCCTCATCTCGTCAGTTCAACCATCACATGGCGATCTGTGCACGGTAAATATAAATATCAGGCCATAGAATGGTCGACTTGAAGCGTCCTTACATCCTAGATCCCAAAACTGTACAGCTCACTCTTCACGTTTTCCAACGTCACCTTGCGTGCCAAGAGCTCTTCACGCCGGGCGACCACATTGGGATCTTCCGCGAGGTACCGCTTGCAACGCTCGGCCGCGTCGCCCATACCGAGCTTCAACTGGACGAGCAGAAACGGATGGATGTCCGCCATGATCCTTGAAAACGTAGTGAGCTGGTCGGACTGGTTGTCAGCGAGCGTTACATAGGGCTCACTCGTTGACGAACTTGAGGTCGATGAACGACGGAATGTAGTCGATGATCCTCTGTCGCGTCGATGTTAATGCCTAGAAACGACAAACAAGCCGATGGGCGTCGGAAAGGAAGGCGCACCTTGTAGGCGACCTGAAAGTATCCCCGGACCTCCGCCATGGCCTCCATCTCTGTCTGATAGCTGTCCGGTTTATTCAGCCTCGCCAGATCCTCCTTGCCTAAACCAGTGTATCCAATCTCGGCCAAGCACGCTAGAGCTTTTCTGATCTTCGAGTCAACTTGTTCCGATCCCGGCCCAGGTGAAATTGGGCTTTCAGCAGACAGGGCGAACGAAGGATGTGCGGATTCTTCGATCGCAACATCCTTGGAGTCGATGTCGGAGTCATTGTCGTCTTCCGCAATCTCCTTCTCCTGTGGCGTGTAGCTGAATGAGGCCAGGGCTGAGGGTTTGAAGACAGGCGCCGCAGCAGAAAGAAAATTGAACTTCGACGGTCCGGAGCCTTTTCCACCTGATTTCGCTGCAATTCGCCCAGCTCGCGCATCGATGTATCGGGTCAACCACTTCTCCTTACACGTCTGCAAGTAGTGCGTATTTTGCGTGAACGGAGTGCGCTCTATTTCCAATGCCGCAGAAATGAAAGCCTGGCAAGCATCGTAGTGCTTTTTGACCAAATCTGTAATGCAAGCGCTGGGTATACGATACAATTAATAAGGGGTGCGGGTCCCATAAGCAATGATGGGGACCAAGGACTCACCGAACCTGGGCATGCAGATTGGCCCATCGCCCAAACCTACTTTTGACACACTCAAGCAATACACGCATCGTGATCTCACGAACACGGCTGAAGCAGGCATTTGCAGCGTCGGCCCACTTGGATTGAAATTCGACGATAAGAGATGTCTTGGCAGGAAAGGGAACATTGTTGGGCAGCTGTCGGGTGACGGACCTAGGCCTCTGTCAGTTGAAACCCGACGAAATGACATAACGAATAAATACCGTTCGATGTGTGCCCTCATGTCATCCAAGAAGAACTGTACATTTGAAGACCGGGTTTTACCAATAACAACGTCATGTTCATCCTCGTCCAAAAAAGTTGTCTGCAAATTGTATAGATCTCTTGTCCTTACTCAGAAAAGGTACAAAGTTGGGCGTAGTGGAGCGAATGTCCTGTTTGAAACGGGCGAAGATTTGCCTATTCTCTTGAATAAGGCGTTCGCATCCTTGGCCACCTTTGACATATTCTCGGATATCGTCACACAGCGACGTTATGAGGCTTCCGATTGCATTGAGTTGGTAGGTTCTAAGAAATACGAAAGCGACTCACCCAGTCATAAAGGTCGCCGGCTCCGTTGATATAGCTTCGGGCAATGTAGACAGATCGCTCTCGCATGCTTTAAGGTATGCGCTTGTCTGCTCGCTGAGCTGAGGGAGTCTGAACCATTCCAGTTCAGCATTCATGCGGGTCAGTGCTTAGCGATGAACACATACGTGTTCTTTATGATGTTCTCCAGCAATGGACTGAGGATCGTGACCAAGTTTTTGACTCCAAAGCGGCCTCTATGTGTCGACGTGGACCAAGGTGTATGAGTGTCGAAGTACAGTTCTTCGGTCTGACGCGCTTGCAGGGCAGTTATCCCCTTCTCGCGTTCGTCGTCGTCGGGTTGACGAGTACAGAAGTATCCGTGGAGAAGGGGCTTGCTCCGGCCTTCGATAACTTCGAGCCAAAGGTCGCGCGATTTTGAACCCTTTCCGATGAGATCAGGCTTTGTGAGGACGCCTGAAATGACGAAGATTCAATGGGTGAGAACGTAAACACTCTGTGATACAATAGTCACCGCGATCTTACCCATTGTCCGCATTCCTTCTGGGTCTACTTCCCGTGCCAATGTCAGGGCTTTTTGATTCTCAAGGTCGTCTGCAGTACACCATTACGATGACAGCAGTAGTGAACGAGTTTTAAAACACACCTGTCATAGGAACCGTGACCAAAATAAGGGAATTTCCCTTTATGTGATCGATAACCAGGCTCTCAACAAGCTCTAGCAAGCTTCGCTCCTCTGCGACTTGTATGAGGCCTGGAAACGAATGAGTCAACATCGAATGTCGGCAAAATTACGATGTGCATTCACCTGGAAGATCGATGAACGAAAGATCTGTCAGATCAGGGCCCTGAAGGTGGACGCAGACGACGTTGCGCGAAAACAGCAAGGGCTTGGTGCTCGATTGTATTCCATTTGCCAGCTGCTCGGCAGACATTCCAAGAAGCTTCTGAGTCTCAATATGGGGGTTCAAGACTGCGGCTTGTGCGCGCCGCAGAGCAAGTTCAACCTGCTTCGGATCATGGATGACATCTCCGAAAGCCAATTCCACGACTTGTTTCTGTTTCATTGCATGAGCATAGGACACGGAGAAGCAAGGGAGGAACATTTTGTGTCAGTAAACCTTTTTCTTGTTGTCTGGGTCATATTCCCAGCGTATCGAGATCTGACACGACCAAGGTTCTGCAGAAGAAGACATTCGACATTCCATGGGACATCTTGTACAAGTTCCGCTGTCGCGCGGAACAGTGATCTGTTTCAAATATGTCCATTTCAGATGTATATGGGTAAGCCGACTGCGACAGGCAAGTACTCACTCCTGATATCGCCTCTACGACACTACTTTTACCTTTGAGGAGCCGATACAATGATCAAGGCCCGCAAATTCAAAACGATACGAGTTACTTACCCGCTGATTGATTACCTATGACCACAACCCGCGGTACATCAACGATGGCCTGTGCTCTGAATAATAGATTACCATATAATGGAACGTGAAGATAAATGACATCCAACACGTACCCAATTTCCCTGAGTTTCTGTACTAGTTGAAGGAGCTCCTTGCGGCTGCTTGCATAGTTGGTATTCGAAAGCTGTGTCGACTGGTCCGACTTTTCAGTTCCTGTTATCATGATAGATAATCAAGAGATTNAATAATGACGGCCTTAAAATCAGCGGGTCAACGTGTAAGTTGGCAAGGAACCTTGGGAGGCTAGGAGGCAAGTCAAGCGCACGGTATTGGGTTGAACACTGACGGGGAATATGTCATTCTTATAAGATCAAAATGAGAGTGGAACGAGGCGAGCTGCGCATGACACTATCAGGGAAGACTTCAATTTTAGAAGGCCCAGTGTGACGGCAGTCCTTGGGTGCGTGTCCAGTGGAATATATACGATTGCCTCCTGCAACGGCCCTCCATCAACATCCTAGCGCGCGAAACCTGTGTAAGGGCCCAGAGGAACCGGATGTGGTCCAAATCGATCCCGATATACCCGACACGAGTTGAGGCGCTCGGGATAGAAGGGCGATCCGAGGAAATCAGTCAGTCTGACAGAAAACTAGGAAAGCCTGGGGACTGGTGAATACAATTGAAACGGATACGTGAAGGCAGCCGTATGCAAATCACTTGAANTTGATGATCCAGCNAGCGGCAGCCTCATCTGTCCTGCGAGACACCTCCTGCCAGTGGGACGTGAAGGATCCTGAGACACGAGTGTTCGCGCGGAAGCAGAGCTGAACCAAAAACATTTTGTTGCCAGCGAAGATGAAGCNATTAGGTAATCAACCACTACCTGGGTCCTGCAGGTTCCTCAAGTTGTAACAACTTGACCATCTTCCCTCTTCTCTTNTTNAAATGGTCGAACTATACAGGACGTACATCCCCTGGCTATCGGTTGAAGACCAAGACAAACTNCTCCCTCATTTTTCTGCAAGTTCTGCTCCTCAATGATGCCGGATACACAAAGACTCACATATTGCCTCCTACTAGAAAACGGACGACCTGATCCAGGCAGGAGGCCAATTATTCNTTTCATCCGTGTACACTCGTAACACGAGTGCTTCTAGGGTCCGCGTGCGCAGTTTGACACTTCNACCCCGTTCACACCACGCTATGTCGNCTNCACTATTGGACGNGTTTCCTCCGAGCGCTCTGCAATTTACAACGAGCGCATCAAGCGTCGACAGATGTTCCTGGACAATCCCCTAAAGNGAAGCCGGCTTGGACTGCAGAGGCGAGCNCAGATCGAGAAGAGGCGCAAGGAGCAGGCGCGCAAACGGCTTGGAGTGATCGGCCGGGATGAGGCAATAGAAAAGGGTATGTGGAAATTGAAGACAGAGGAAACCCGGTGAGTTTTCATTCTAATTGCCACTGATTGTGTCTCGCCTTGTGCGGCTGCATTCGGAATCAAAGGATAAGCATTGAACTATGAGAATACAGATGGGACTTGTTCATCCCGCTGCATCAACTGTGGCTGGGATATATGTCCGAACTGTTAGGTCTCGCGGCGCCTCCGGAATCAGGAGCGCCCTCTTCGAAGGACATGCCAGCTTTTGCTGGTATGCATGCCAAGCTTGTCAAGGCTGATTTCAACGGATCCATAATGACTGGTGTGTCCTCGGTTTGTCCGTTTTACATGACAACACCGNAACTGATGCTTGTCCTCATCTTTTCAGTGCGCCGAAGCAAGAATCCATCTCTCATCAACGTTTCTGGAATAGTCATTCACAAGACCGAAAACGCATTCAGGGTAGTGACGCGAAAGAACAAAATGAAGCGTAGGTCTTCCTCATGCTAACGCACATATGCTGATACGATCACGATCATTCAGTCATCCCGAAGCACGGATCAGTTTTTGCATTTGCCGTCCCTCTGTATTCCACCCTTACCTCTTCTTCTTCCTCATCCGCGCTGTCGCCCGGTAGAACTGTGCTCGACGGGCCGTGTATCGAGTTCGAGTTATACGGAAACCAGTTCCAGTTCCGATCTGCAGAGCGTGCTTCGAAAAAAATTCAAGCCAAAGGAAACAATTGAGTTGTGACGATCACCACGCTATAAGGCTCTCCGGACTTGATCACAGTGTGTAGAAACTGACTCGTTTGTTAGGTCTAGCAGACTTCAAACTTTGCCTCTTCGCTGACATGGAGGAGCTTACCGCGCTATACATGAGGAATCAAGGGCATTGCTACGGCGGCACTTCAGCGAGGCCCAGTGATTCCTGATCCCCCCCCGAGACTGGGCCTCGCCGACAATCTATCATCGAATCGGTATCTGAGAATACCGTCCACCTGTCGCATAGGCCTAGTGTATGCGATGATACCTCATTCATGCTCTTGAATGTGCTTTACGCTCCCTTCATCGCTGTCCAATTGAATATGGTCCTACGCATGTTTCCTTAAGAAAAACGAATTGCTAAGCACTTGATCGTGTCCGTGAGTCTTTGTCCATGATCTAATGCACCGATTTCGCAAACCGCAACCTACTTCCTTGCATCGCTTAGGTGAGTCCATCGCTCTGGATGTGCTTTGGTAGCGACTAGCGACGAAAGGTCGGACAGTCTCGCATTGCGTAAGGTCTTACGTGCATGCAGCGTGTTCCGTAGAGGAGGTTCATGCATCTTCGAGATTTCACTTCGTCGTCTCTCCGATTCATTCCGAACTTTCAACCACCCATTCTTCATTGCCCACCATTGACTGAAAGCAGGGTACGTACGCTGAGGATCCAAATCTTTATTCTCTCATCTTTATTCATAGGCCACGCGAAATCGTCCGGCTCATTTTATATTATTGTCGTTGTGTGTGCCGAAATAAATCTCAGGTCCATCCCGATCGTTCACTATGACATCATTTACTTTGGAGTCCCGCATATAATCCCAAGCCGTTCGCTGCCATTAACACCCGCATTCAAATACTCGTTATTGAACTCCCAATCATCTCAGTCACTCTTCCACTACTTTTCTCCGCGAAAAACTCGCCTTTCGAAGTCGTACATCATGAGCGACGAATATGGAGCCAACTCTGGATATAGGGGCTCTCTCGTAAACCAATGTGAAGTGCATCCGACTTTTGTTCTTGACACGCACATACTCACACAATCAACTAGCAGCAGGAGATAGCACAGTTTCGAATAACAACAATGACTCAAGCAGTGATTACGCGACCGGAAACTATCCCCCAGCAGATGACAGTAAGTCTCACCTGAGTTCTTGATTTAGATAGCTCTGACACGCGACACGATCAGCAACGTCTTCCGGCGGCTGGGGGTCCAAACGCAATCCATGGGACGCATCGCACCACTCCGGCGCTCAGACGCCCGCGTCTCGCTCTGACCAGTCGGGCCTCAACTCGGGCACGGCGCACGCCCTCGCACGGTCTGATCGACCAGTCCACCAATGGCGGTTCACTGCTTGATGTCGAGAACGCGTCGCAGGGCCGCGACGAGGAGACGCGGGAGGCGATGAATCCATATGTGGGAGATAGTTGGGAAGGGCGGGATGAGGCGGGGGAGGCGCTCGCGTCGAGGTATAGAGGCTCGAGGGACAGGGTGTATGAAAGCGGGGCTTCTGCGGGGAACGATGAGGACGTCGGGGCTTGAACGCTTGAAGAAGACTGGAAGACGTGTCTCGACCTGAAGTCGCAATTGTCTCGTGTCTGAAATATGAACAATCACATAGTCAACCCCGACCTACGAGAATCGGATGGCATACAAGCGGAGAACGAAACTAAAGGTCGATTGATGCGATGAATAGTCACAGTGACTGGGAGGAGCCTCAGCAGCGTAATATGTCCAAACAAGCAAAACTACACAGTAATATCAAAAGAGAAAATGGAACCAGGTCTTCACAAATTAAAAAAAAAGCCGCAACAAACATCGAACCCGTGTCTTCAGCTCTTCATCAGGGATGGCTTTTTCTGTATCATCCACGTATCCAGCTGGCATATTCCAGAATTGCGCGAAGGTGGCCTTGTCGACGTGCCGGCGGTGCAGGTCGATCTGCAGGACGCGAGGATGAGTTGAAGAGGTCAGGTCTATGAGGGTCTATGGCGATCATATCGCATCTGGCTCACCTCGATCTCCGTGATGTTCCAACCTTTAATCATGGAATTTCAAGAGGGTCGTTCGTCCATGACACGTACACGCCTTTCACTGCGCAAGCACAATGCCTCCTCGTATCAGTTCCTGTCACACTCATACACTTGAAAACGAGAAGATAGGTCGAGCGACGTACCATGATGGAACAGGCTCAACGGCTCCTTCCACTTGTATGTACGGCCGGAATTGCCACGCCTGGTCGGTGGTCATGACGCACAAGTTTGGCACAGGTAGATCGGGATCAGGTCCTCAGGCAATTGAGCAGGAAACATCAGACACGAAAGCACGCCATGACACAAATGATATAAACCAACCGTAGATTGTATGTACATATACAGCAACAGGCATATGTTCTCCAGCACGATTCACGGCAACCTCGCCAATAAATACTAGTTTTGAGTAATCAGCGCTCAGCATCCATCCGTCCGTCCGTCCGTCAGTCTACTCACCGACGACACGATTTTGGCTCCTCACAACTGATGCACATTTCTGTATACGAAGCTTATTTTTTTCTTTTGTTTTGGAGACGCTGTTCGATCAGTTCAGGAGATCGAACTGGATGTTCTCTTCCGCCTGTTTGACCGGGGGAACACGGCGGAATTTGCGGCGGACTGCGAGGACGAACACCTTTTGTTGGTCACATGAGCACCGCCACGAAGAAGGGGGGAGGAAGAAGAGAACGAAAGAAGAACATACAGAAACATGGTCGCGCATGATTTGTAGCCTGGAGCGCCCGTCGACGACTTCGTTTCCAAAGGCGGGGGCGGTGCCTTCGGCGCTGTCGATGATCTCAAAGGCGTCACAATCTTCGATGGTGATAGACGGCTGGGAGGGTCGACGGCGGTCGACGCGATCATAGGCAGAGTTAGCGAATGAGGAAGGTAAAGAGATGAGTTGAAAGAGAGACTGACGAGAGCGAAACTGGATCGTCCAGGTTGAGGGAGATGGTTGCGACGGTCGATTGTCATCTGTGGGACACGAGAAGTATGGCGTGTCAGAGAGAGCGGACAATGCATCCAATCTGAAACGTAAAAAGGCGAGGACGCGTACCGTGTACGGATCGTACGAGGATGGCTGCGGCCTTGAATACGGATGGAAACGTATGGATTTGGACACCTTTTGAGACGACGGGTGCCGTGAATTTTGACGACCGATAATCGTTGACATAACCGTTGTGAAAGAGGGAAAGGGTGGTCGAATACCACGCATAGAAAAGGGATAAAGGAATGGACGGAGAGAGTGATGCAGTAACAACGAATGGAAGAAGGAGAGTGTGTGGAAAGTAGGAGGTTCGAAGGAACGAAGGTTTGCACAGCCCATTTTATAGAACGAGATGATAAGATGAGCGCCTGTGGTCGCGCACGGCCCAGGAGATCTCGAACCTTCAGTCGAGCGAAGCGCCTTCCAGTTTGGGTGAAGCGGACACTCACGCTGCAGCGACGATCTTGACGTGTCGGGGGAATAAAACCCAACCGCACAACTCCGCGATTTGCCTCCGCTGTCGATAAATACTTCCGCTGGATCTGGAGATCGCAATCGCTGGCCGCAACCACCTCCACCTCTACAGGAATAGCTCAAGGATGCTCAGCAGGAGGTTCAGGCCTGAACGGAGGAGACTCGGCGGCGGGCTTAGGGTATGCAGCAGGGTCCGTAAATCTGGTAATTCAATGGTCCATGCATAACTACGGGCCATTTTGGTAAGTGAAAGACCATTAATCACATCCATGTGATGAAAAGGGAGACGGCAGAAGGAGGACGGGAGTGATGCAAGGTTTGGGTCAACGGTGGAAATTTCTTATGCTGCAGAGGCAAGCATTGAATTTGCGCATGCTGCCGCCCTAGAAGACGGCCATGTTCGCGTGAGTTCGAATCCTACCCATCCACATCATCTATGTCATTTATTAAAAAAAAATCCAAATTATGCATCTTGAAAGATGCCGACTCTGCAGCGCTGGTAAATTCGCCTTGCGAGCATCCTCGCCAGTGACGTGTGACAACCTATGTCACATAAAATATTGTCAAGATTCTAGATCACAGAAACTGTCTCATCGAGTCAACAGAGAAAATTGTGTAATTCAACGCAACAGATACTTCAGGTGCGCCTTCGGTTCAGTACTCACTGACGGAGAGGCAGCCACTTCAGAGCATGATCATACCCTTGCCGGGAGTGACAAAAGATAACATAAGGTCACATCATCGTGCCACCAAACTGGAGTCACAGAAGGAAGTAGGTCCGTCTCATCGACCATTGCCTTGTAAACAATTGACTCAAGCAAACACCGCAGTGGCGTGATATGACCACCTTCAAACCGCTCGCAAATAATTGCAAGCCATTGCAAGAAGGCTACCACGCCATTGGCATCCGAAGTGAAATGCCGTTGCATGAAAAAACCGGCAATTTCAACACGAGCTACGTTGAACACCGACGAACAATAGTTCCCAGACCCATACAACACCTTTCCAAGAAGAAAAATCAAAAGAAGGGAGAACGTACCAGACAAGAGGCCCCATTGTGATCCCATCAAACCACCCCGCCTCGCCGCGTCGTCTCCTGTTTCCTGTTCCGAGGCTGGAGTCAATCTGAAAACTCTAATCAACGTTTTCAGATCCATGTTATCGACATAAAATAAAGGCGAGTCCGATAGCTCGTCAGCAAGATGCGGGGGCACTGTAACGTGCCCGGTGGCATTGCTGTCAGGAACTGACACACTCCCAGATCAAGCTTGAAAGACGAAATTGCCAGAAAGAACCATCGAATGAATCCGCAGGCCATGTTCACAGTACAGTCGGTCTCAGTCTCGCGTTCGACAGCCACTCCAGTCCAAGAAGAGAAGGGTCGGTTGGCATCTGACTGAGAGATGGAGGGTTGACGGCGGTCTGTTTAGCCGCTGGTAGCCGGTCATCCGTGCTGGACTAGGAATATGAACGGTAGGAAAATCTGCTCCGAATGGCCGCTGTGTCGACGGTGGTCGGTTGATAATGAGGGACTGTGAACTTTGAGTGTCATAGATTTGCGGTGAGCCAATCCCAAGAAGGTGCGAAGACGCGAGTGACAAGCGAGGGGCCCGGTTTACCCGTGACCACCTGCCCATCCATGCAGAGCCTTCTGGATTGCCTCACCTTTCATCTAACTATCATCGCTCGCCGTTTGTCTCGTTTCCCCCGCTCATTGAAGTGATAAATTCACTTTGAACCCATTTTTGTCTCATTTTTTCGCGATTTTCGCTTGTGACACTTTGCGAGTGCCAACAAATTGAACGGTCTGCTGCCGTCAATAAAAATTTACGCTCTCAAGTCACCGTGCCGGCTACACTCCGTTAACAACGGTATCTTTCTCGTGTGGCTCAAAGTCTATGGAAATTTTCAGTTGAGGGACACACGGCGCAGTGGCATGCTCATCGTCTCCTGTTATCTGCCCAAAAGTCACCGGTTGTTTTCCTCATCGTCCCCGCCCTCGAACCCGTCCAATATCATCCGCTGATATCTCCCTACTGTCTCGTCTCCAACCGCGACTTCAGCACCAGTACACTCGAGTGTTTAGTACCTTCTCTATATCGACACAAGCGCCTCACCGGACCCGCCGGCGAGCCCGTTGACATCTATGTCATCGCCATCGTCAGTGAAAGTCGTCTAAGCAGCTCACATGCCTCGATATCTCCGCCTCTTTCTGCGATCGCCCAAGTTAGGCCTTGGCTCCTGTGGCATCGTGCACCGCGATCGTCGTTATCATGTCAGATGGAGGAAGTACGCGTACGTCGTCGCAATTTAATTTCTGTTTGCATCACCTCCTGCTGGCAGTCTGCTGCTTTGTGGTCGCGGCAATGGCAGCGCCCTGACCATGCTTACCGCTCACCTTCAGATGATCGGCCATCTGGTTGAGTGCATTATATCGCCATTCCTTTCACTAAGAAGACGGCCACGATGCTGACTCGAAGCCAGCTCCAACGCCGGTCGCTTAGGTCTCGATAGCGTTGGTATTGGAGGTATTCACCATCTCATATGTAAGTCTCCCTGTCTCCCTGATCGTTGGATGCCAAAAGAGGTCAGCAACTGTGTCGGGAGCCACTGTGGATGGTTACCATCGCAGTCGCAGACGCAGACGCTTGGCAGCCATCTATTGGCTCTGTGGCCGTCTCCTTCTGGTACAGAACTTGCTCTTGTCATTTTCAACGACATCTCGATGACAACTCTATATTGGACAGATGTACAATTGTGGGTCACCGCTCGAAGTGCCCGCTGAATCGTCCATGATCAGAGTCGGCCGGTGAGGCTCCGGTCTATCCGATAGCTGTGTTGTGCATCGTCGGGTACAAAGAGGACCTGCGCCATCGTGAACTTTCACACTGTAGAGATGAAAGCACATTTTCGAGACTTACCTACCACCTTATCAGCTCGAATCTCATTTCGTGGTTTGTCTGTCAGTCTCCTCAGCACGGCTTTATGACAAGGGATGGCATTCCTCATCCTCATTGAATCCTTTCAACTTTATGCCAGCTTCTATGTATGCCATACAACACTTTAACTCAGCGACCGGTTCCGCTGGCTCACTAATTTATTTCTCACAGCCGGTCATGTGATGAGAAGATCGTGCGTGATGAAAGTACGCGTCTTTGACCTGTGAACGTTGAGGACAAGCCAGGGCCCAGGTAAGAGCGACGGCGACGAGGGAAGAAAAAGCGGCGGGCCCTCTCGGACCAGTAATATGTGATTCTTCCTCAGTGCAGGTCTTTCATGTTCCCTATACACTCTAAGTATGCCCATCGATCGCCGTCCCCCTCCTTCCTTCTAATCCTCGGTCGCCTCAGGCGCCATATCACCTATGCTCACTTGGGAAGTGGCACTGATTCTCGCTTGTGCCACGTCGCAATGTGATTCTTGAGCGCATTCTGGCATGTGAGAGAGTCCTCGCATCATTGATATGACACTTGAATCGTGGTGGGACATGCGTCTTTGGCAAGCTTGTTATGCCGTTTCAGGTCGTCTCGCTTACCAACAGATAGAGGTTGACCCCCCTTTCTGCACGCCAGGTTGAAGCACGGCCAGGGACTGGGCGCGTTCTCCTTATGGTTTCTATACTCCGTGGTCGTCGTCGTCATCACTGTTGACCGTTGCGATTCAACGGCGTTCTTGAGTGTGTCATGGCAGGCAGCGGGGTGCTAGCCCTCTCGCCGACAATAGAATAGTGTCGGGGGACGGCGTAACCGCCGCGAGGAATCTCGCGTCATTGTACGCCTCTGATGTTTTGTTGTTCGTTGGGAGGACTTGTGCCTCCAATTGTGGAGCTTCGATCCCTAGCACATCCTCCGCCTCGTAATGCTCATACCTGATGTCTGATCGAATTGTATCGCACGCTGTCGCTGTCACGTCCAGTATCAGCGGTGTGTCTTGTAATGCAGGGACAAGAGGTGGAGGGACGATCAGGTGCTTCGGAGGATACGAATGGTGGTGTCCTCCAGGAATCGGTCCGCCATCTATGCAGACGACGTTATTTTACCGTGACAGGCGAAGAATGGTATGAATACGTACCGTATGCGGCCGGGAGAGGATGGGCGGCATCAGGGGATTGTTGCCAAGGATCGGCATGGTGCATCGTAGGGATATGTTACCCCTCAACAATTCTCTTGATGGTTAGGCGAGTCGCATCGTCCCAATCCGCACATAAATTATTAAATTACCGAACCCAGATTTTCTAGCAGGCCTTCGTAGACCTGGCAGGGAGGGTTAGGGCTGCCAGATGTTTGAGACGAAACAGATGCGAGTGGGCCACCACTCATGAAGCCATGTACGTCGTCTTCAAAGATTTCCGACAGCAGAGACGTGTGCGACGAAGATGGTATGAAGTCCTGAGGATCAAAACACATTATTGCTGAAAGATGGGGGTGGTTGCGAAGAATCGAACACTATGGAAAGTGGCAGGGGATCCTTGTGATCAGCTTCTGCTCGGACTTTGTACTCGAGGTAAGGCCCCAAATTACGATTCGGACAGCGCGGTCAAGAGCAACGATGGTGAATTCCGTGTTGCGAAAAGCGATTATCGAGATGTGCTAGATCATTGCGCACGATCAGTGGTCGCACAAGGTGAGCGATCTATTCTGAATTTATACAGTACGTCGATTGATTTCTGTGGTGAGTGGGAAACGAGGGGGGGCGATTCACGATCGTTGGAGGGAGTTAGTCCGCGCAAGAATTCAGATGCTATCCGTGGGCAAACCAAGTAAGAGCGGCGGCGGCGAGGAAGATATAGAAAAACGAAAGAGAAAGCGATGAAGTAAGATGAGTCCTCTGAGTAGCGTGCTATCCTCCCTCAGTGCTGACCTGCCACTGTGTCCCCGGTACACCGTGTGCGCATCTCTCAACTGGCGACCCTCTTGCTTTCCTTTCCTCCAATCCTCGACCGCCTCACCCTTCGCGTTGCCTGTAGTCACTTGGGAAGCAGTGCTTTTGGTGTGTGCTGTTTCACAATGTGTTTTGTGAGCGCTTCCTTGCATGTGACGACGGTCTTGCATCCTTCGTGGGTGCACTTGTACGATGGTGGGGCGTACGCCTTTGCATACCCGTCACGTCGACCAAGGTCGGCCCGCCCACCAAATTACAAAGATTGGCCCTTCTTCCTGCAGGTCAAGTGGAAACATCCCCACGGACTCTGATTGTTTTCATTGTGGCTCCTGCGCTCCTTCGTCATCATCTTCACCGTTGATCCTTGCCATTCAGCGGGGCTTTGCAATGCCATGGCCGGCAGCGGGGCGCTAGGCCCTCCCGCCGACAACTGGACAGTGTCAGGGGATGGTGCAACTGATGGGAAATCCCCCATCATTGTGTCCCTCTGATGTTGTGTTGTTAGTTGGGTGGACGTGAGCCTCCAGTTGTTGTTGAACGTGGATTACCGGAAGATCCTTCGCCTCGTGGTTCTCAGACTTGATGTCCGATCGAATCATATTCAAATTGCTCAGTCGCGGCCATGTACTGCCGCAATGCTGTGTCCGACCATTGGACAAGAGGTGGACGAGCGATTATCTGGGTTAAAATGGGGTACATATGTTGTTGTGAATGGGCAGCATGACCCGTGTTTGGCTACAGGAGGGGAGCGCAGCGGCAAAAGAGATTCCTGCCATGAACTGGGGCAGCTCGCCCGCGGCGACTATCGGGTGGCCTTCCAGAAATGGACCCGTGAACTATATCGGAAGATGTCATTGTGCCATGATTACCAAGACTCAAGTAGACATACAGTTTACGGTTGGGACAGGATAGTCGACGTGAAGGGGTTGTTGCCAAGGATCGGCATGGTGCATCATAGGGATATGGCACCCCCCCCCCCCCCCCCCCATATTCCCCTTGATGGTTAGGTGAGTCGCATCGTTCTAAATCGCGCACAAAATATCAGTTCATCGCAGTTGGATTTTCTAGCAAGCCTTCGTAGGCCCGGCAGGGAGGGTTAAGGCCGCCAGATGCGAGCGGACCACCGCTCATGAAGCGATGTACTTCGTTTTCTAAAGTCCCCGGCAGCAGGGACGTATGCAATGAGGGCGGCGCGAAATCCTGAGGAACATGATACATTATCGATTGCAGTTGAGTGAGCAGTGAGATGGTGGGTGATTGCGAGTAGTCGAGCCCTGTGGACAGTGTCAGTGGCAGGGAATATGGGTCCTTGGATCAGTTTCTGCTCGGTTTTTGTACGCGAGGTAAGTCCCCGAAAAAAGAACCTTGTATGTTCACGACTCATGATTCTATGCCGCAAATGTCTATGCCAGTCGATGGCTGTTGAAGCTTTCAGAGCCAGAATCATGGTGCCTCCGCCATCAATCCGCCATCGAACGAAGCCCCTTCCTTGTTTGCAAATTGCACTCGTGTGTCAAGGTGTTGCATGCCTTCAGGACCCAACCCGCGCGCATGCCACGTTGTTACGTCTTTTGCCAGTCTTTAATTCCTGTCATTGAATGGCGCGCGAGCGTCTGCTCCAGCGGTTCCCCTGCTTCGAACTGCGTAGTTGTTCACTTCTGATCATCCCCCTTCATTGGTGGAATTTCTGTATTTCCCGTAGACGCGGGTTGGACTCATAGACGTCCATATTTAGCTTGGCTTGTTCGTTGCCGACGCTTCTCGCTTCTCGATTATGGATATCGCCATTCATTGACGTTTTCGACTTTCCTACTCGTTGCTCGCTGATCCCGCGCCGACCGGCAATCACTGTTCTCCAGCCATTGGCAGCGACCCTTTCCTGCTTAAAGTTTAGCAGTTTGCTGATCAAGGTAACGATGTTTACACCCAAATGTTCGAATGCACGAGTACGTCATTTTATGGATCATACTTTTCTGTTCATGTCATCCTGTATATGTTCTGGCCCGCAGCTTCGTGGATGGCGACGCGTTCTGCACTTAGGTCTGCGACCGACAATGTCATGAATCGCACCAAGATCCGCGAGCCTTACCTCGGCTGGACGCCGGTAAACGCTCAGAACGGCACGTCATGAGCGGCTCCATGACGGTCTATAGTCAGCCGCACTAACTGTGTCGGTCCCCGTGTTGTCACCTTCTCCTCAGCAGCGCCAAGCCTCATCAGCAGTGAAGGTGAGTCCGCCTTGACCTTCACCTTCGGATCGGCCTGTGTGCGCAAGGCCGTTGTCGTGGCGCGTCCAAGAGTACCGCGGGTAGAGCAGGGGTTGCACAGTCACCTGGCTCGGCGGCATCGCTCGTTGCGGACGTTGAGCTCTGCGTGAGGAGTTCATTGGACCTTGCATTCTTGACACACCTATACCCTAGGCTTATTGTCTCCTTTATTGGCGAGAACAGTAATGCAATTAAACCCATGTTCCGTCATGCTTACGCGTGAATGCGTCTCGTATCCCTTTCGAAGTATCGGCGGTAAGTAGCTCAAATCGGTATCTATATTCGCATCCAGGGCCTCATGACTTACTTCAGATGCCCAGGCTGAATCCACAAAACAAAATATGATTGCCATGCCTGATAAATGCGACCGAACTCCCAATCCATGCAAATGCAGATGCGAAAGCAAAATAATACAGAGTAATAACAAAGCGATGCCCTCACCCCTCAAGCCGCGAACAACAACCCAACAGCCGCCCACGCAATGACGACCCACGCCATCGAAAACTGCGTCGGCTGCGATTGGGACGCAGCTGATATGTATCCCACAGCGCCGGCGACGGTCGAATTGCCCGTATAGAATGAATCGGTATCCGACGCGTTCGGGTCGAGCAGCGCCAGCACGAGGCCGGGCCCGGGCACGGTGACGGTACACCCGTCCCGACACTCCAAATAACTCGTCGTCTGCACTCCGTCGAGCTCGCCGTTCCACCAGACTGTCTGACCCGCCCAGCTGATCTCCGTCTGCTCGTTGACACTCGGCGCGCTGAGCACGCGGAGACCGAGCGCGTGGGTGGTATTGGTGGATAGGGTAAAATTGTGCTCGGTGTTGTTTGAGTAGTTGATTAGAACGAGCTTGCCTCGCGCGGTTCCCCCATTGTCATAGATCCCGTACCCCGCGACATGGCTACTAACGTTAGTGGTGGAATTGTCGACGTTCAGGTCGACGATGATGCTCCCATTGGGTGAAATCGTTTCGGCGAGTACGAGCGTGGAATAGTAGGGCGAGCCTGTGCGCCAGTTGGGCTCTGTGGAAGTATCGGAGGGCGGGTCGAAGAGATTGTAGGTGATGCCGTACTCGCGCGTGTGCAAGTATGCCGCGCTCATGTTGGACGCGGCGAACTGGAGGCCCGCGTCCACTGCCCACAACGACGCGGCAAACTGAAAGTTGGTACAAATTGAGTCATTAGCTGTCTCTATGACGAGGGAAGGCGCTTACGGTTGGAGAGATGGTGGGAGAGCCGCCGCATGAGACCGTGTTGTATTCAGTGTCGAGGACCGGTACGCCCTGTTGTTGCGCGATTGTGACGCCGTCAGCATTCCAGTTGACGTATTTCGGGACTGTCGCGAGATCAGCCAAATAGTTGTGGAATCATGAAGGATAAACCGACTGTTGGTGTGCGATAGAAAATAAGACATGTTCGTGTTGGCGTCCGTTGGTCCATTACAGTAATAAGTAGGATAGTGTTGTATGCTGCAGGATATTCAGTAGAAGTTTGGATGCGCTCGAGTCGATACCTAGCTCACCTGTAGTATTTGTAGTCGTCACTCCCAAGTCCCGCGGTAATTACATCGTCAAGGTCCCTAACACCCGTGAGTTTCGTGCGCAAGGGAGGATTAGATAGATGTGTATGTACCATGAACAGCATGTAGTAGGGCCGCCAATGAGAGGTTTGGAGATCAAGTCACCAGCTTCGGCATTGTGCAAGTCATTGAGGACTTCCGCAATTTCTGGAATCTGAAGCGAAGGTCAGCACACACTCAACAAGAAATCAAATCAAAGCGATTGTGTAGACATACATAGTCTGAGATGGTATATGAATCGCGTGTTCCGTGGCCGGCATACAAGTCAGGCTCCTGAGTTGAAAATCAATGAACATGAGATCGCAAAAAATAGGTAGTGAGTTCGAGAGATGCGGTATGTACATTTCCAAGCAACATGGCGTCCAGCCGTCCGCCCAACAGCTGTACCGCAGCCGTCGCGAGCTCCACCACGTTCGAGTCGTTGCTCGGGTTTTGCATGCTCAGTCCGATGATGAACTGCATCTCACCCACCGCGTCGGCCATAGCGTTGAGCACATAGAAGAACATGGGTCCAAAGTCGGCGGGAATGTCGTTAAAGTACGCGTCTGGGTCCGTGAGGACGATCATTGCCTCCTGGTCAGGAACGTAGGTCGAGCTGTCCATGCCATTGCCACCGATGCGGATGCGGAGGTTGTGTGATATTCGGGAGCGAATGTTGGAGAGGTAATTTTGAATGGCAGAAGGGAGGGTCGTGTCTGTTTTACCCCCTAGTATTAGTCGTGTGATCAGTTACATTTCCATGTCAGATGAACATTATTTAGAGGAATGATTCAACTAGGGTTGCAATGTGTACACATGAAATGCTCGAGTCGATACTCGTCTTCGCCAGGTGATACAATGACATATCCTGCGACTTGCCGCACGCGACCTGATATTGACGCGAGTCGACGGAAATGGAAGCACGAGTACCTGTTGCGCCGGTCTCGAATGCGTCATCCGTCACAGACTAAGCGACGCGCAGCGCATGCCACCTGTCAGATACAATTCTTAAAAATAAGGAATCCTGGGCGGCCGTTCGGCATAGGACTTGACCAAATGCACCGGGCGCCACGAAAGGCAAAGCAATACTACGCATCCTGCTCGAGGTAACATGGAAGAGATCCAAGAACTCACATAAGGTGTCAAACGAACTAAGTTCGAATGAGATGCCCAAGAAATTGTCCTGCACGACCTGCGCATGCCCCGTCGGCGGCAATTCTGGGAACGTGATCTGGGTAGCGGCCTGCACAGCGCACGTCGTCCACGCGAGCACGAAAAGGGCGCCGAGAAACAAGTTTGAGAGCATAGGGGTACAGGGCGCGGAACGAGAGTGGGTTGCAAGCTGAGACAGCGAGTCGAAGCGGGGGTTATTTACTTAGAGAAGGAAAAAAAAACAGCATCAAGGAGTGGATAACGAAAATGACGAGACTGCGCAGCGGGGCCGTGAGCGCTTGAGCGTCAAGGCGAGGTGCTGCCGCGGTTTTCGGAGGTCAAGTAAGTAGAGGATAGGAGGGACATCATTGAGCGAGGATGGTTTCATTTTGTAGTATCCGGATTGAATGCCAAGAGACACGAGCACAACAGTGGAAGATAAATCGATAAACTTTGGCTGTGTTGTGTACCTAAACCAAAATTACTTGGTCGGCGCCTATTATATATAAGTCCATTTACGGATTTTTTTGGTTTCTTGATCTTTGCTCACTCAGCGCTGTGGTCGACGACGATGACGACGATATGATCTTGGATGCTGACGGCGTCGCCGGCGGCGCTGTTGTCTGACTGAGGTACTCCCGTCGCTGTCGCCGGTGAATCTGGATCGCTGAGTTTAAACCCAGAAATGCAACATCTGAGAGTCACATTTCCTGTCCACCGCAAGCCTGTTCTGCATGTGACTGGCTACCTTTTTTTTTTTGCTACAGAGACATACATCTCCGGATGGCATTGATCTACAGACCTCAAGGCCTCAGCACCAGCGTTTCCAACGGGACGTCCAAGTACCTTTGGGTTGCAACGAGGGAGTCGCGCTTACACCTGTCTCATCTCGGGACGCTGGTCTGTCTCCGAGGGAAGGCCAAGAGNTCATCTGTTTATAGCAGACATCATGGTAGAAAGCGCTTATCGTCAAGCATATGTGCAGACTCGGCTCACATGCTATCATCAGCCTGGGCTGGATTGGTACGCTGTGTCGCTCCGTCTTGACATTCAACTCGTTGCTTATCTATAGGCCGGCTTCAGAATTCAGCGAGGCAAGAGAAGTACCTCTATAAAGAGGTGAGTTGATTCGTCAGAACTGATGAGGTACATGCACCTCACTTTCTCCGCTTCTTGGCATCATGTTTTCCATTGGTGAGTCAGGCACTCAATTGCACTGTGACTACTCGCTATCCGCTGGTGACTTTTTGGTGAACCATCGTTTCCTTTCTTCGAATGACACCGCCCAACGTTTTGGCGACCTACAGATGCTAGCATGCTCTTGATGCTGACACCTATATGTCATTGCCATGCACTCGCCGTTCACTCCCACATGCCGAAGCAAGCCGATGCTTAGATATCATCAGAAACCTATGAAGCATCTTCAAAATATTAGTGATTCAAGATGCCTCGTGGAGCTCGTGAACGATGATATACCTGTGCAGCTGCTGCCCGTGACATCCTAGAGTTAGGCTCTCAGTTGCACCGACGTTTCTCGCTCAAAGTCAGCTAACTATAACTTCCTGATCACCATGGATCAATCTCAGTACGCCATCATATGACCGTTCGCTGTACTATACTGAATCATTTTTTTTTTCCTGATTCGGATTTTTTTTTTGTCCTCTGTGAGAAAACTGATTCATTCGCTATTCTTATGTTTCGGCCTTGTAGAATGACGACTAAGCGGATCGTGATGTATGCCTTGGCCAGCGATCGTTTCCACCGAGCCTTGGTTCTCGTTGCTCTTATTGGATGGGATCTCACTTAAAACTATGCTGACGTAGGTATACACCTCATCAAAGCTCTCTATGTTTCGTACAGCACTATTGATTCACTGCGACCGACAGTCATCGATATCTGGAGGTCGGCGTTGTCCTTTACGCCAGCCGATGGCGAATGGATCTTTACTTTGACAATGGCCATTATGATAACACTTAATGTCACCGACATTTGGAACTTTGATAGGCCGTGGTGCTTTGTTCGTCTTTTTCGAGCTTTATGTGCCACCCCTCGAGGATCAATTATGAATTCCCTGAGGCATCATCCAAAGCCATGGCACATCCGTCTTTTTCCGTATAAATAGGGCCCGCTCACGACCTCAAGTGATCATTCTCAACTGATATCCCTTCTCTCTCATTTTTCTACTGAATTGTTGCTTATACGAAATGGACGCTGTTCCCAGCCATCACATCTTACTTCTCAAGGGTAACAAGGTAATGTCATCAAGCATCATATGCGTATGATTCCTTCTGACCTGAGCTCCATGCGCAGCCTCCAGATCCATATGCGTTAAAACTGAACTTATACACGCACCTACGAGCCAGCAAGCAGCGACTATCTCCGGGCTTACCATACGGCCATTTCCCGCTCGTCGGCCGACAGGAGAGGCAACTGCAGCGTACAGTCGACTTGTGTTTACCACCATTGAATCCTACGGTTATATTTGTTTGCAGAAGCCAAGGGTGGATTGTGTGAGGATGCGGTATCCAGCGACACTTGACGATTGTGACGGACCATTCGGATGCTCACATGGAGGAGTATATTGATGAAGCGTGGCCACCTGGATTGAGGCTAACTCGCTCTGACACCGCCACCACCGGTATGTCCAGGAGGTATGCCTCCGACCATTCACGCACTTTTTCCTTTCCTTTCATAACAATACCAACCCCACAAACTGCTCGAACACAAACATCTCCCGGAATCCATGACCTCGCGCCGGCCTGCATGACATGGCGACCCTGCACGTTCCCCGACTCAAAGCGAGGCGGTTCGCGAACCTCGCCTGACGCCTTCCCACGTCTCGTATTGTTTACGCAACCTCATGTTGTCTACCTTTGAACCCTCCCGCGGTTCGTGGACAGAGCTTTGGAAATCATCAGGTGAAGAATGACTCCTCAAGTACGCCCCGCACCCGCGCCTGCCTGCCCGAATACGTAAACTGGTTTCTGGAGAGGCAAGGATTGACAGCAGAAACAACGGCACCAATCCTATTAACCCAATTTTCTGCTATGCACCGGGTTCGCTGTGGACAAAAGCCGTGGCGAGCTCGTTCAGGCAGACTGTTCCAGAGGCGAATTACCGACACAGATCGCGGAGCTAGGGGAGGAATGGGAGAGGCAGCAAGGAGTTGAAGAAATCAGCCCAGGGGGAGAGAGACGCGTGGGGCTGAAGTTGAGACTCGGAGGTGGACGCAAAGTTCGTAGGTGATGCTACAGCTCTCGTGCTCACTAGCTTCCCGAAGGGTTATGGGTATGGGCGTGCTAGAGCAATGAGTATGGACTACGCCGTCCGTTGTCGACGACCTTGAGTGTGGGCGCGGGGGCGTTGTGCAGTCGCCGCGGAGGGGGATTGCACAAAGATGTTACTTTATCCCCTTCATCCGTTAAGGTTTTCTTCTTTTAGTGCCGGGGTGGGACTCAATTGAAAATTTTTGCTTGGATGTGCACTGCACGGAGCTGATGGTACGGAAGTAATTGATTGTCGCCGCGGGTTCGGAGTCGGAGCGGAGACTGACGTTGCACGTGACAGTGGGATCGCGAATTGCATGGACAATTTCAACTTGTTTTCTACTTGTTTCCACCGACGACTGTGCTCTCAAGTCAACAAGTTACTTAACGCACGATCCGAACTTCACATGCTTGCATCAACTTGAAGCCCGACGCGCAGCTTCGAAATTCCAGCTAGACCCCCGTCTGCTGTCTGGCTCGTTTTCTTCCCGTTGGTCTAACATTATCCTTAATCTCAGCACCCAGGTCAACCCGCCACACCAGTCCTGCACAAACAGCGCATGCACCTGGACCAACCTGTTCGTCACATTGGACAGTACTTGTTCCTGAATCCAGTTTGGCGACAACTGCTACATTTAATCGATACGTGGGAGCCTTTTCATAATACTTTGTTTCTTTAGCTGTGGCCATGCCGTTTATTCAATCTCCTGGGAAATTCCTCAGATATTATGTGCCAAAAATCCTGCCATGGGTTCTTCTCGTGCGTCTACAAGGCATTAATGCGATTCCGAGACCGTTGGAGGAGACATATGGCACATGTTCTCCTGGAGCCATCTTTCACAGGCAAAGCAACTGACGTGTTTCTCGCCATGTGTAGAAATCGATATGAATTCATTAGCACTGACTCTACCGACATCACAGCCAGGTGGGCACGCAATTGGCAACAGAAACACCCCCCGTGTGCACCCTTTGATCTTGGAACTGTCGTCTAGCAGCATACAGTGTGATGGAATACGACAACGCGTGGTCTTACATTTTCAAATATCGCAATCACCCACCCTGCGCCCATTTCACGCGCATATATACACGAGCATCTTTGCGATGAGGACAGGGCTTTGCCGGCCAATCTCAGGCACCTCGCGCCCGTGGACCTCCCAGCAGCTGCGCTGAAATACATGACTCTTGGCCCCCGCACGTACCACACCGAATTAAGACAGTGGCTCTTTGTCGCGTTCGCCGCCCGCCGGTCCGTGCCATCCTATGTTCCATTATCTCGCTTTCTTTATCCCGACCACTTGTCGCCCAAGTAATTAATAGCTCGTGGCACTCCGCCTCAATGCATGACCTTTTGTCTCAATCCCCATAAACACTCACTCCCTCGTTCCATCTCTTCTCCCTACCTCCACGTCCTCAATAGCAGTCTTCCATGGATTCTCCTCCTAACCTCTTAGCAGTTACGGTGCACGCGATTCAGGTGTGTCTTATCAACTCCAATTCCATCCCCAGCCCAATATCGTGCTTACTGCAGCCACAGCGTCGCACAACCACTAGACCAGGACAGCTCGAAAATGTGCCCTTGCGCATCGTGTGGCCGCATCTAGGCCCAATGATTTCCCTCACGAACACGACGACCAACTGTTCGTCATGCACCGACAATACAGCAGCGTTACGCGGGCACCGGTCCATGTCCAGCTCGACGTGCTGGAATTGGTGGGCTACTCACGAGTAAGTGTTTTTTTTTTGTATGCTCTTGCTGGTAACCGCTTCAAGTTCCACATCGCTGATCCCGTTTATGTCTCTGTCTTAGTGAATTAGCCACAAGCCATCCCACCCCGGTTATTATCCAAGACTGCGGTATAGCCTTCTTCCATAATGGATATTGGAGTTGCCTTTTTACCCTTCGAATACCTCTGGATACCAGCCCGTTGCAAAACGTTGATCCCCATAGCGGGCGCCTTAATGGTTTCGGGATGTGTTGATGTACTCGTATCTACCCCGCGCCTTTATCCGCGATGTCGTACGTCACGAATCCTTCTTTTAATCTTTCTTTTACACTTTCCCTGGATTCTCACAATCCTCATTATTCTGACAGGGGATGCGCGACCCATCGCGTCTGGTACGATCATCGCTTGTCTGGAACGGACCCACCGACAATGCGGGGAGTCCAACGATGGGTTCGACATGTTACCGGCGACACCGGACGCGCAGGATATTCAACGACTTAGAGTAGCATGTCCGTAGATATCCGTCCAGCCATCCGTCCAGCCATAGCATCCATCGCTATCAAATTGGGACATGGAGGCCTTGTTGCTAGATTTTTATTATTACTGACACGGGATGGCGATTTTGGTGTACGTCGCGAAAGGTGCATAAAAGGTGGGGTATCTGAGTCAAGGATTAGATCGCGGTTTTGACACACCTGCAGGTGGCTGGCATGAATGGTGGATTGTCCTCTTTTTTTGGCTAGTTCTGGGGTGGGATTGAATTTATACATACTATACCGTACTATTGGTTGTCTTTTCTCTTTTTTCATGAATTTTTATTTGAATGAGCTTGCAAAGGACGGACGTGTCGTCCGTAGACATTATTTGCATGTAGTTTTGTTAGAAGCCAACGGCGAACGCCGCGTGCCTTCAAACGAGCGACAGGCCTTCCCAGGCCTTCCCTTTCTGTACGCACTGTCCCGTCTCCCCGTCCACGTCCCCGTCTTCCATGCCGATCCCAAGTACAACCTCTTCAAGCTGTACAAATCAGACAGAGTGAGAGACGGACATTGGTACTGAAGTACTATTGGACACCGTGGTTGGTCGATATGATTGTTTCTGAGTGTGTACCTGCAGTACTCGGGCACAGTACGATGGCAGGTTTGCCAGTGGCACAGTGGCATCTTCATTGTATTGGGTCAACGCAGGTCAACGCTTTGACCAATGCCACTGCCTATCTTTGGAGGTCTAAAGGACTCGGTGGTGGCGTTCCTTTTTGTTTGGAATTTGTCCTTTTGTTCTGGTCAGGTATAAACCCCCCTCCTTCCGTGACTCCCCAACAACGCTCAGAGCTATCCTCTCTCCCGACCCATCTCTACTCGCTCTTCAACGTCGTCGTCGAGGCCCAACTCGAATATCTCTCATCGCCATAGTATGAAAGTCGGAATTATCGTCGTCAATATGAAATACGTCAGGAATCGATTGGATATCAATAAGGTGAGTTTCGTTCATTTTGCCCCGGCTACATCATGGAGGACGTGTGACCTAATGATATATGCTTGCACTGCACTTCCAGTGCTGTGTGCGCACCAGACCAGGACAGCTCGATCGTACTCACCCTTGGAAGCTTTGACTTCACCCAACCCTCGGTGTGCAAGTCTATCCGACTCGGAGATCGTCACTACATACTAGGTCTCCGTGGTGAAAATCCAGCAGGCGGCCCCCCGGACCTTTTGGGCATAGGAATCCCTAGACCTAAATCTCTGTTTCCAGTATCAGAGAAAGACGCCGATATTGTGAGTTTAAGGGATCTAGATTCGCTATGCGACTCGCACGTTGAGCCTCATTAAACACTTCTTTGTCATTGATTCCAGTCAGTGGTTTGGTGTTACATGGGCGAGTTTATGGATTTGTCTATCCACGGCAATGCCTCTCACAGCGTTGCTCGACTCGACTCCATCGGCGAGCGAAAGAATGTTTCGGATTCACTCCACACGATTACCAGGGTCTTCCGCCCTAGGCTGATCAACACGCCAGCACACTTTGCATTTTGTGCTGGCGCCACGGGCTAGAAGTTGGTCGTTGGATTCATGTATGTGGCCGACCAGCGTAGTTTTGACCTTGCGACTGTCAGCTGTACGCTGTGCATTCCGGACGGCTCATACTACTGGTTGACGACTATAGCGCTGGTCTTAGTTGCGGAGAGGCAAAGAAGCTTGCGTGAGTTTAGCGCACTTGTTTGTTATTTCCGTGACCAGACATTAATGACATCCTCGTCAGGTGATATCCAAGCCCAAAAATCCAGACGGGTTAACAACTGGACCGATTGGTTACACCCTCCTTTCCTACAACCCGAAAAGCTTCTCTGTCATCGCCCGGATTTTCGACGATCCCCAGAAAAGTTTTTCTGTTACGGCATCCCCGAGCAACCCACCGTATTCATGCAACTGGCTATTCGAGGCCTAACAACCAACGCTCATATCCGCCACCGACGCTAGCTCACCTCGTGTCGCCCTATGCATGGCCGGTCCGCTTCTGCGACTTCGTCCGTATGCGGATTGTCCGATGATCCTCGTTCCCTGCCTTTCTCCTCGTGATCGTTCGGTGAGAAAGGCAATACATTGGGGTAACATTGTTTGGATAATATTGTTGGTCTCATCTAGTCGTCCCCGGAAAGTTTTCCGTGTGGACAGAACCTGTGCACGTCTCAGAGCTGTCTTTCTAATAATAATATGGGGTGGGAGAGTAATGCAATCAGACTGTTGTCTTGTTTTTCAGGTAACATATACATGGCCGACTTTGAGATCGAGGTCTGGGAGGGTCTGGGATGACCGGAGACCTGACGTAAGTAAATCAAGGCATGGCTGCTGATGTGTAGAACTGTCACCGAATCCGTGGTCCACAATTTTAGTCGATGTTCGTATGTATTTTTTTCTTCTTCGGCATTTTCTTGTTGATGGCCCGCAGGAACGTCGTAGTTTGATCCGTGCAGCATTCTAGTCTCAGTAAATCAATTATGATCAATTGGCGACGGTGCCCTGGTCAGGACTCATCGGTCGATTCAACTAGGCCATGAATGCAAGGCTCTGCTCTATGTCCGCACGTCGAATTCCAAAGAACTAACATGAATTCCTAGGTATTACTTCTCCATAGGCTCGCTCATCTTTTTGCAGGGGATTATATTGATCTTTGTCGCAAGTAAGTACGCTCTCCAGCGCACAGAATTCAAAACTTATCCTCGTAACCTGACATATGGTTGAATCGGGTGGGGAATTGACATTCGCAGAGCTTTATATGTGTCCGGTCCTTGATGATGCTCCTGCACTGGGTTTACCTTTTGGCTCAGGCGCTCAAGCAATTGGCAGGTTGTCCATCGCTTCCTCTACTCAGCAGGCCGCACAGCCCAACTTTCAAGATTGTCTATAGATTTTGAGGGCTCTCATTTATGCCATGGCCACTCAGACGTTACTGCGGTCTGTCAGCATTTCGGTTTCACTCCATTGGTACTACTTTTGACGGATGGTGGCCCATTCCTCTCAATCGACTTACTTAGCCATCGCCGCTTGTACAAGACAAAGCGGGGTTGCGACATTCTCCTTTGTTCAAAAACTATAAAATTTCCCTGCCATCTGAGCTATCTTCTCCCTGACTACGCTTCTCAGTCAATTCCTCGCCTCTCTTCCTCGTCATCGTCGACCGAGCCGAGTTCAATACCCTCGTTAAATGTACCATGATAATATCAGCTCGTATAGCCCTCACGGGGCCTGTAGCCCCCAGGTATGGTTTCATTCGCTTCATTCGTCTTCATGTGTCCTCCGCTCACAATGATTTCTTGAATGCTGTAGCTCTAGTGCCGTATCCTCACCAAACAAGGACAGCTCGAAATTATGGTTATTGCCACGCTTGACCTGGCATACTGAGGCCGACAAAAACGCCAAGGGGAGACCTCCGCACCCTCTGACTGGTGTCGCACGAGCCTCGTTAATCGCGCCCTGCCTTTTTTGGCCGGAGGGCTTCTCTGTCAATGTGGACTGCGCGATGTGGCCTGCACATCCCAGCCACTCTCGACACCCTAAGCCCAACTTCACACCGCGTTAGTTTCCTTCTGGTTCGCTGACATCGGTAGCCAGGCTGACCTATTCTTTCTGGCATTGAACTGCCCTTAAGAACCACCATCACAAACCACGCATTGGTTGCTGCTCCGGGACCCACTTCTACATGGTTGTGGCCCCATGCCGGAGAGGTGCGCACGCCATGGATACTGGTGGTTCAGAAAGGGAGCAGGATGGAGCGCGGCCGTATTCATCGCACAGCATACGTCCGGAAAAGGAGGTTATCTGGCGGGAGATGGATAACGGTTGGCTCCGCGTTGTACGTTACGTCAAGATTGAGGCTGGGGCAACTCATCATAGATGCCCAAGGTGAATAGGGAAGGGAGGCAGCAGGTCAGGGCTACTGCACAGCGCCATACCTGCTGCCGGTTGGGGTCGCGCGGAGATGAGCGCACCTATTTCCTTTCCTCCCCTTCCGATTTCCATGCACCCAACGAGCTTGCACTTGCACTGCATACTTGGTCATTGGACGTCAACATCTCCTCTACAGGATTTGCTCGGAAGTTTCGGACCAGAGGTGTAGAGTCTCTCGTGGACGGACTGGCCATGTCTTTACTACCTACCACTGCTCTGTTTATGGACAGGGTATATCAAGTACTCGATTGGTTCATCCGCAAGGGAGGATATGTCTGCTGCTTGTTCTTCCCTGCAACGTTTCTTGTTCATGATACGTGCGCGATCAAGATTTTTATAGATGTCCACTGTCATGTATATGCTGGTGTTCTCCCTTCATAAGATACTGCAAAATGATAGACACTATTCCCGTGGGGGCGGTACCTACTTTTAGTTGTGGAGTCAAAATCCCAACGGAGAAATGCCAGCACGTTTGAAGGCCTGTGAACTGAATGGTGGTATGTGAATAATCTCGCAAGCAAGGGGATAGATAAACGATGTGACGAAGATAGAATTGACTGTGGGGGCACCAATGCGATGCAAAGAAGATACGAGCGACGACTCCTGACAGTGTAGACGCAAGCCCCATACAAATGCATTGATTCGTGGGGGCTGAGTGGAAACCTCCTTGAGAACGCTGTTGCCTGTTGCGGATAATATATAGCTCTCTACTTATACGGAGCTAAGTGACGGTCCGAGGGGTGGCCTGGGATGACTGAAGCACAACTTGACGCGGCGTTGCTGTGCTTTGTGACAAGCATCATCAAATCGACACTGGTTTCACGTACGCGTTACGCAGGGAATGGTGAATCAGGTCGTCGATACTGGACGGGCGGCGACGATGGATGCAGGACACAATCAAAAAGGCAGAAGATCACGAGCAAACTTGACACCAAAGTTCGTGAGCACGCTGGTATGCACAAAGGATCCGGTCACCAGTGTTCGTCGCATCCCAGATTGCGAGTGGAGAAAACTGAAGAAAAAAAACCTTGTGAGGTTGTCTTATGAGATTCCTGTACTCAGTGTGGACGTCGTCACATGGATCAGGATATAAGTAATGGACCAGGGGCGAGGTACAATGGTTCGTATATATGTAGCCAAGGACGCTTCCAGACGGGGCTGTGTATCAGAAGTCTCCCTGAACAAGAACGGTTTTCTGAAAGGAGTGCACAGCAACAGACCGTATGGATTTTTATAATTGTGACGCTTTTGTACGAGCTGCGAGGCCAACGAGGGCCAACGGCGAGAATTGATTTATACGGGAGGAGGAAACGTATGCTGGTTGCCGACGGGGTACTGCCTAGTATGGAAGGAGTGTGGGAAAAAGATGCCTTTGTGAGCGGAGGCGATGAGGAACACCCATTGGCGGTGCTGAGTTGAAAACGAATACGACCTGAGCAAGGTCCTGCACCGAGTAGATATCCACCAAGCTTGACTTTCCCTCCCTTTGCCTGGAGCTTTCTAGGGGTCCCGCATTTCCTTCCCTTTCATCCCTTTCTCTTCTTATCCTCTTCTCTTCACGACAGCCATGGCCTCCGCATATCAGGCATATGACGGCCCCAGTTCCAATGGTTACCTCTACCCTCCCAACGGCAGCACCTACAACCTCAACTCCTCCAGCACCGTCAATCTAAATGTAAATAAGAGCAAGAACGAAGACGATGCCAGACGCATATCTCGGACACCCAGTCCGACTCCCAGTGAAGCGGCTGAGCTTGCAAGGGGCAGTCTTTTCGATTGGAAGACGATCACACACTGGCGGTTTTGGATTCGGAGGAAGTGGCTTTGTACGTCTTTCTTTCCTGCTGGTACTCTGTGTTGACCTGAACAGTAACTTGTTTGATTTTATGCGGGCCGTAGGGTACTACGTTGCCTTCACTATCATCGGCGTCATCACCATCCTAATCACCGTCTACCATAAACAAATTGTCCACTGGCTGACCCCCGCTACCAATTGGATGCATGAGTGAGTGTCCGCTTCTATTCCCCTGCTGTTGGCGATTCGCCTAGGACACATCTTTCTTCCGCCACACACGCAGCATCGCGCGGTAATCGTGGTCTTTTTGTCTTTCTCCTTTCTCATATCCATCTCGATGTCTATCTGACTTTCGCGAACTTCAAGTCTTCCTGCCGGATGGCTTATTCCCATAGCAGTTCTTTTCGTCATTTCCTTCCCGCCTGTGAGTTTCATCAAATATCATTCTTGCATAGCCTTCAGCTCTTTCCGTTGCATACCCATCACCAATCACATTAAACTCGACGATCCTGTTTCATTTGATCTCTGACTCTGTATCGCCGCAGTTGTTTGGACACGAAATCGTTGCAATTCTCTGCGGCGTCGTTTGGGGTCTCTGGATCGGTTTCGCGATCGTCGCGGCTGGCACGTTCGTGGGCGAAGTTGGCAATTTTTTAGTGCGTTATCATCCATGTCCTCGTGCTCATGTCTCGTACTAATAAAGGCTACGTATTTCCCTATTTGACTTGCTGTGTTTCTTCCTGTCAACGATCCTGCGGATGTGCCATATGAAGTGCCTTCAAGTACTGTTGTCGCGCACGCGGAGAGAAACTCGAAAAGACGAATTTTCAGTACGCGTGTCTCGCCAGGGTCGTTCGAGATGGCGGATTCAAGATTGCGCTTATTGCACGGCTAAGCGCCATTCCGGGTCACTGTATGCCCTATCATGTCCCGCCTCAATAGCTCTTCTCTGACACTTTTCCATATAAAGTCACGACGGCCATCTTCTCCACTTGCGGTATGGGTATCGTGACATTCTGCCTTGCAGCCTTCCTATCCTTACCCAAACAATTCGTCACGGTTTACCTGGGTGTCTTATTGGAGGGTGCTGGAAGTACGTGTTTTCGATTAGATTTCCTCCTTTGATTCGGCTAACGAAATACTTTCCGACGCCTTAGCTGAAACTACGCAGCAGAGGATCATTAGCGACGTCGTCCTCGCTATCACCTTCCTCCTCACAATTGTTGCCATGTGGTTTATCTACAGTCGAATGGCCAAGGTCAGGCACGTGGTCATCCACGATCGTCGCAAAGCGCGGTACGTCTACATCATCCGTAGTTGGTTTCGACATAAGTGAAACACGCCACTTACACCTGGTGACCGTTATTTCCAGTCAAAATAAGCTTGACCTCTACCGCAACACGTCCGCCATGTCCTCCGACTCGAATTTCAACCCCCAATCCTCCAGCACCGACATCCCTCTGCACTCGCATTCCTCAGATCCCGAAGCCCAATTTGGACACCAACAATGGGACCCTTCTGGGCGCGCCGTCGGCTATTCTGGCGACCCGCGTCTGCATGCTCCCCAAGCCCGCGGGCCCGATCGGATTCCAACCTTCCGTACAGAAGGCGGTGGAGGGTACAGCGCGGATGGGAGAAGGCATGAGAGACCTGAACAAGAGACGGATGGCGTGGGCGTGACGTACCCTATCAGTCCTAGGAGCGACGGACGCATTCCGGTTCGGCAAGCGAGCAACGACTCTGTTTCATTTGGACGTCGGATGGACACCGCCGCGCCGCTGTCACCGTCGCCTCCTGGTCTTCCCCTGGCTCAGACGCAGGTACAGGTGGCGCCGGCCACTTTGCAGAATACCACCGCATATACCCCGACGGCAATGCGTGGTCAGGCATCGTCGTCGAACCCGTACGTGCCATATGTCCCCGAGCAGACGTCAACCTTCCCGACTCCGGCATTCGTTGCGGCAGTGCCAATATCACCACAGACGAGTGGTGCGGCGGTGACTGCACCATATTATCAGCCTCCTTCATCGGCCGCAGCTCAATACCCATCTGCAGTAGCAGCTCCATACGTTTCTTCGTCATCGCCAGTCGCGCAGTACGCTCCGCCCTTAACGCAATATACCCCCATAACCACACAACAACCGTCCGCGCAGTACGCGGCGTACCAACCCGAACCCCAGGTGACGTTGCCTACGCCTCCGTTCCAACAACAGACGTACAGCGCGCCGGGTGCTGGCGCCTACTACGCGAACCCCACCTCAAGCCGCCCAACATCGCCGCCGCCGCCGAGCTATACCACGATGGCGCGGTGAGTGTGGGCGTGGCGTTGGGTGTATATAGTGTGAATATGTTGAAACAGCCTCAGCGTCGAGCGATGGTATATACATATCCTATGAGAGGCTGGTAATGCGGTGGCGATGGCGCGTTTTCCCTCGTACCCTGTTGATTTTGTATTTACATTTTTACGGTATATGATATTCATCAGTGTAGTGCAATGGACAATTTCTTTTTTTTTTTTGTTGATCTGTGACGCGTGTGCGCGTTCTCTCTCTTCCCGATCCTTCTTCGACTTGGATTGTTTTTCCACTGGCAGAGTGGTGCGGGTTTATTTTGCGGCAGTCGGACGATTTTACATAAAGTACTTACTTTGACTGCAGCGTCGTAGTTATGAGCTGCGCTACAATTCTCAGGCGTCTAGTGTGTGTCCATGTCAGACCTCGCGGGCCTCTGTACTACACTTGATCTAAGCCAGAACAGTTTCATGCGCCAACTTCGGCTTATGAAGTGCTCATGAGTCATGCGAGTACTTACAAAGTCGGAAGCCGTTGCGTCAAGTCACGTCGGCATCTGTAACTTTGTGACTCTCTACGTGAACACGAAGAATATGAAACAGGCCCCCTGATAATAGGGGGTAAGGTCGGGTGTCGGTCCACCAGTAAATCGCACCTTTTTCTGAGACCGGTCGGGTAGTTGCCGGTTGTAATCCACCAGCCACACGTCGATCCGGGGCTGGAGGTCGGATTTTTTTATCCACCAGACG